>JAQPPZ010009892.1:0-28205 GCA_028583015.1 Wollemia nobilis
TTTTTTGGGTAGAATCTGAAAGCACGAGATTCCGGGAAAAGGAAACACTAATTTATGTAATGTAAGACGAAATATAACGCTTTAACCTTATGCACCAAAACAAAGGAAAGAGACAATTTGGAAAGGAGAGAAAAGATGTAAAGAAATCACAGCCCTCTTTATTCAAATATCTTATCCTCGGTTACATAGACGTCTCCTCCCTTTTTAGGGGCTAGGAGCGTTAAATTTGTCATTGTTACAATGTGCGATTTAGTCTTCCTCCTTCCGCGTGCCCACGATTGCAATGGGCGGGCCAAGATGATGTCGTCGCTGATGTCGATGAGTTCCTAACCTCCACTGCTTCTCCTGCGAACAAAGAAACAACCAAGATGTCAGTAGCATCTACCGCAAATGAAAAGCGTTTGCTCTCTAAAACTAACGAAATATGCATGTAAATATTTGCCTGAAACGGTAATTACAGTGAGTCCAAATGGCTTCAAAACTTGACAGAAGATAAGAAAAGTTACCAGAAGGCCACTGCCACTGAGACAGCTGGCCAATCTACCTTCAAGCTGGAATTCATCCATGGGCAGGACGAATTCTGACTGCAATTCGTCCCTGGGTGGGACGAATTCTTCGTGTTGGGGAAACCGACACTGCTCTTGCTCCAATGTCGGATCCCGAGACCTGCAAAACGCCTGCAAACAGGGGGTTATGTAATTGGGGCCATTTTGGGACGACCCAGGATGGTCGGATTCTCCCAATTTGGCCTCCACCCTCGGGAATTTGACCTCGACACACTGCAAGTCGGCGAAACGACAAAGCAACACAAAACATACTAGAATCGACCAAAAGTTACAAAATTGCAGCTATGGATTAATCAAACCTAATAACACAAAATGCAATCTGAAAAGTAATCTAAAATGCTCAAAAACTAAAAATAGGACTTGGGAGGTGCGGGGGTGCCCAAGTGGGCCTCCCACCGTTGGCACTTGATTTTGGAGCCAATCCACCGGGGATGGGCCCAAAACCTCTTAGGATTGGGGGGTCGGCGAATTGGTTGGTTCAGGTGTCCATGTGTTGGATTTGGGTCAGGTTCGAGCTTCCAAAGGCCACCCAACAACCTCCCTTGCAAAAGAGATTGGTGGATGTGGGAAGGTGAACCAAAAGGGATGCAAGTGGGTCTTCAACTCGGCAGCACTTCGTTGCTTGAAAACTCCTTCAACTTTGTATATTTTGGGTGAGAAAAGTCCCACCTTTTATAGACCCATGGGGTCTCTTTTGGGAGGGAAGCACAAATGCCATGTGTTGGCCATAGGCGCCATGTGGCAGTCTTGTCTTCCCATGAGGGAGGGGAGTCCTCCATTGACTTGAGCTTTGATAAATGCCTTTTGTGACGGTCTTCTAACGGCCCCTCTGTCCACCTACACACGCGTGCAAGGCGGGAGTCATTAGCGAGCTGTTGCGGGCTGCCACTTGGCACCATTTGTCTTTTTGCCCGTTAAGCTTAGAATTCGTCCCACCCGGGGACGGATTCAGAATTCGTCTGGGGTGGGACGGATTCTATTTTGAATTCGTCCCGGGGTGAGGCGAATGCTGGGCAAAGTGTCCAAGTGTGCCAAATTGCTTCTTGACCTTACAAAATTGCTATGAAAGTGGTTAAGACCATTTGTTTAACCTCCGAGGGCTGCCACTGGGAGCTGTGTTTGTCAAAGCGATCGGTGTTTGCGGTCACATAATCGGATTGGTGCTGTTTTGGTGTCTACGAGATGCCCCTTTTTGGGAAGCGCTGCGGGTGATGCGATCTTGAGCAAAAATAGATAACCAAAGCACTAATGATTAGGGTTTCTTGGTAACCTAACCAACTTTTGATGCCCCAAGTATGGAAAGGGCATGCATTCTTGAATCCTTGCTTCGACGAGCTAAGGAATTTGATTTCAAGTATTAACCTATTTTGGTGAGGTGTGACTTGAACTTAGACATTGATCGGTCATGAACAAGTGAAGGGCATTTTTATCCTCAGGGGGAACCTTGTGTTCATGATTCACGAAATGCCAAGTGTTTGATTGATTTGATTGTTGCTTGTTTACTGCCCCAAGCGGGAGCGTGATTGTCTTTGTCAATGATTCTTTGAATGCATGTCGTTTTCCTTAATTGGGTGTGTGATTGTTGGTTGGTGACTAAGTGTGACTACCCCCTCAAGCGACGAATCGATGAGGGAATGACCTTCGTGAGAGAAGCGACGAGTCGCTTGACCCAAGATGACTTGTGCAAGGTGTGCCTTTAGAGGGTTTACCGTTAAGCGTGTGCAATTTTTCCAACATTTGGACCTATTTTTGGTGGGTGTTAACCCTTTTGGTGATGCCGTAATGAGGTGAAATCATCGAAAATCTAACTTCCCGTGGAGCGGTCCGGCTATTGTAGCCTTCTTGGGGAAGTAGGAGAGCGATAATTTGGACCTCGACATCGATTTTCTTTGCCTAGAGGTTAAGTGCAAGAGCACTTATGTCCGGCAATGTTTTTGCTGTGTTTTTGTTGAATTTTGTACTGTTTTTGAGTGGGCTTTGGCCCTTTTGGTGATGTCGTTTGGGGATGAAATTGTCTAAAATCCGTCTTCCCTTGGAGCGGTCCGGCTATGGTAGCCTTCTTAGGGAGTATGATAGTGACAATTTGTGACTCCAATGTCGATTTTGTATGCCCTTGTTGTCAGGTGCAGTAGCAATCCTGTCGGGCAATTTTATTGTCTGTTTTTAGTGCATTTTTAGTCATTTTTGTTGATTTTTTTTTGTCCTTGGCTCTGAATTCGTCCCTGGGTGGGACGAATTCCAGCTGGAGAATTCGTCCCTGGGTGGGACGAGCGCTGATCGAGTGCTCGTCCCGAGTCAAGGACGAATTCCAGTGCAAAGGCCTATTTAATGGCCAAAACTTGATTTTGGGCTCATTTGTGTCATTTTTTTTCTTGCGATTTTGGAGCTCTGGGAGGAGGAGGTAATTCTGCGAAGCGAAGCGCTGCTGGAATTCTCTCTGCCATCATGAGTGCACAAACTGGTTCGAGCGGCGGAGCCGAGGCGAGACCTGTAAGTGACCCTAGGGTTTATTTTGCTTTAATTTAATGCATTGTTTTTGTGTTGACGCTTTTCAAAACTTTAAGATTTTTTTTTTTTTTGTGATGTTTTTGTTTATCAGTTAAGGTTAGAAACCCTAGAACTGAAAATTTGATCTGTTATATATATATATATTTTTTTTTTTTGCTTGCAGGTTGTTAGGAGCCGGTACCGTGTACCCGCTGCATTTACTGAGGCGCGGTTGGCATTGACCGATGATGACTAGGAATGGCTTGATGCCCTTGGGCTCAAGCAGGTGGCTCAACTGGAGCCTGTGGTTTTGGATCAGGCCTATCTGACGGCCCTGATCAAGCTTTGGGATCCGTGGACCAATACTTTCCATCTCCCGATAGGGGAGATGATTGTGACTCTTGAGGACGTCTATCGGTTGCTTCGGATTCCGATAGATGGTCTGCCTATTAGGACATCTCCGTTTGATCAGCGGATCGCTATACTTACGAGATGTTTTGGGCATGGGGGGAGCTGGGTGTAGCAGACCCAGTGGAGACGACCGAAGCGGATTGCCGAGCTGGCGGGATTTTGGTTAGTTGGTGGAAGGAGAGGGGGGTGTTAGGAGTGAGGCACGCATTCTTGATGGGCCTCATTTCTAACATTCTTCTCCCTGATTCGTCGAGCGCGAGGTTCCCGTGGAACCTATTGGATTTGGTGTGGCAGTTGGCAGAGTGCCCGATAGAGGCACCGTTGATTACGAGATGGGGACAGACTTTGTTGGCACGACTTTACGAGGAGCTGTACGGGGTCCGCTGTCGACAGCGGAAGGGTGTCGATTGCGGTTTTTTGTTGCAGTGCTGGGGTTGGCGGCACATAGCTGTTGAGAGGCCTACCGGGTTACCGTGGACGACTCGGGCGGTGATGGAGGATGAGGAGATTGGTTATGCAACTTTGTGGCGACGGTCTGCGGAGCAGGGGCAGAGTCGGCGATGGGCAGGTGCCGTTGAGCACTACATTGATGCCTTTTCTCGGCTCACTCCAGGGGAGGTGTTTTGGCGTCCCTATCGGGACTGTCCAGCCTGGCCTGAGGCTGGAGAGTGGCTCCGACGGGTACGGAGGGAGCGATGGTTGATTGGGCGGCACGGGACGGAGCATGAGTTCTTTCCGTACCGCCGGGTTACACGATAGTTTGGGGTGCGCCAGGGGTTGCCTGGTGAGCCCGTAGGCTATCGGCGTCGGGGAGATGAGAGGGATCTGGAGCCACCGGTCACCGTGCCATTGGGCGAGGAGTCGGATGCGATGATTGAGGTCCCGGATGTGGATGACGTCGGTACTACCACTGAGTATGACTCGTGGTGGGTATTGCGGCGTTGGAGAGGAGAGGGTCCACTGGGAGGCGCGGAGGCGGCAGTGGAGGATGCTTAGGCGGCAGGGGGTGATTGGGGGGGCCGTTGGATGATGCGGACATGGTGGATGTGGGAGATGAGGATGTGGACTTGGGTGTTCCGGAGCAGCCGGACATGCAGGATGTGGAGGAGCATTTGGAGCCTGAGCAGGCTACTGTCCCCGCGAGTCCTATGCGTCCGGCAGATACAGAGGAGGTGGGGTCGGATGTAGGCGATGAGGTTGCGCGACTTACAGAGCTGCTGCGGATGCGGGATCTAGAGAGGGATCTTCTGCGAGCTCAGTTGGCAGAGCGGGATAGAGTTTTGGCGCAGCGTGATGATGCATTGTCTATCTATCATCGGCGAGAGGCAGAGTGGTGTCTGTACCGGATAGACTTGGAGAGGGAGGTCATCCGCCTTGGCGGGCGGCTCCCTGAGCCTTCGATCAGTAGATCTTCTCGACGGACGAGGGATAGTTTGACTGAGCAGTCAGCATCATCTCGTCGCAGGCGGTTAGATGAGGGGGGTGGTAGCAGGCATGATGCGGGGGCTAGTAGTAGCCGCCCTGCAGGGTCCCGTAGGACCCACACCACGGGGGGTAGTTCCCGTCGCACCGATCCTGCGTGATCATGGTGGCCGACGCCTTAGGTTGGGTTCTTGGATATGCTTGCGGGGTCTGAGGACCGGTTTTGTAGCCTACGGGCATCTTTTTGATGATATATATATATATATATACCTGTTTTACTTTTGGATTTGTACATGTGATGATGTGATTTTTGTTATGCATGTTTATTCATTTTGATGAATGCAGATGTTATGATGAATTCAAATGTTTTAGATGTCTATGTGATATGCAAATTGAAATGGATGAATGATATTTGTGGTGATTGCACTGTAGGCTATTTAAGAAGCTCTTTATTTACCTGGTTTTTTTTGTTTTTGTATTTTCTGATGGTATCATAAGGATGATAAGTAGCGCAGATGGTTTTGGGATGAATGTATGATTTTCTGAGATTCAGACAGTTTTATCTCACTATCCATGATTGTACTTTATCTTACAAGACTTTTGAACAAGGTATGAATCGGACCTATTTTTGACCGAGTTATTTAACATCCCTGTGTGTGCAATTGAGTTCATTTAGTGGTATTTGTTAGGATACCGCCAGTGCCAGGTGGGCTTTCAACCGAACCTGTACTGAGGATCACCTAATTAGCTCCACGAATTCCTTTGTTGTATGTACTAAGATTAATCTACGGTGTAATCCAGGATGCCATAAGCTAGCTCATCCACATGCAAACATTGATCCGTACGCAAGTTAATGTGACAGATATATCGTCATGCGGGAGGTTTACTTACATTACCGATAGGCTATCAACCAAATTGGTACTGAAGCTTGCCTTATGACCTATAGAATGCTTAGAGTTCTAGGGATTCAAGGTCAACTCCCTTCTTTTCTTCAATTGTATTGGGATACTTGCTCATTGTAGTGATGAGATCACTGTTTATTTTGATTTGTTTTTCTTTTGAGCAAGGGATTGGAAATATGGAGTGACGAAAATCACTGTTGCTTTGTGCATTTTGATGTGTGCACTATAGTTTGTCAAATTTGGAGTTTTGACATTTTGCAAATTTTTGTGTTTTGCAACTGTTGAGAACTTTAGGGATTCTTAGGGAATTGGGTAGGGAGGATGCTTGTCCTTTTGCCAACTCTCAGCATTCTAGGGGTCATTCGCACAGGGGGATGAGCAAGATAACCGTTTCACTTGTGGTGACCTAGATTATTTTGTAGGTTTCGTCTTTCGTTCACACAATTTGGGAATTTTAGTGTTTTGATTTGTGTTGGGATGTTACGTAACAAGGTGTATTTCAAGTATGACTCTACCTTCGTAAAATATGTTCGACTTGGTACACTACATGGCTAAAGAGGAAAATGATGACTGAATCACTGAAACTCTTGGTACATTCCCAGACCACTGACTGTAGTGTGGTAAAAGTTATACTTGGTGTTTTTTTTTGTTTTTGATGAATTCGAGTATGCCTAGAATTGAGATGCAAATATTTGTTGTTTTTGATGATTTTTGTTGTTTTTTTTTTTTTTTTTTTTTTGGTATATTGCTTTCTTAGATATGAAATGGTCGCAAATTACTGATATTCAAGGGTTCTGTTTCCTTGATACCGTCAAGAGAAGCTAGCCTATACGTTCCAGGTCCTATTTTGCTATCAATGACATAAGGACCTAGCCAATTTGTCATGAATTTGTCTCTCATATGGGACGGCAAATTAGAGTTTTGTTGGTTTTCCTTCAGAACCAGATCACCAACCCGAAAGTCTCTTAGGTGAACTTTCATGTTGTAAGCTCTCTTAAGCCGCTCTTGATAGATACTTAAGTGCTCGAGAGCATTAACGCGTCTTTCATCAAGCAACGTAAGTTGGTCTAACCGGGCCTGTCGTGCAGTGTCATCATCGATGAATTCCTGCATTGATATGCGGAGGGAAGGAATTTCCAACTCGAGAGGCATTACTACCTCTGAGCCATACACTAGTGAAAACGGAGTTGCCCCAGTGGGCGTCCGAACGCTAGTGCGATAAGCCTAAATGGCAAGTGGGATTTGTATGTGCCAATTCTTATGACTGTCTGCGACGTTCTTTTTAAGGATGGCGACTAGCATTTTGTTTGATGCCTCTGCTTGCCCATTTGCTTGCGGATAATAGGGTGTTGAAAAGTTGTGCTGAATTTTGTACTTTGTGGTTAAAGCACGCACGTCTTTGTTCTTGAATTATGGCCCATTATCCGAGATTATTTTGGATGGAATACCAAAACGACATATTATGTAATGTAAAATGAACTCCGCAATGCGGGGTCCTGTCGTAGAGGTTAACGGAATTGCTTCCACCCATTTGGTAAAATATTCTGTGGCCGTTATGATAAACGTGTGACGAGCCTAACGATGTAGGGGAGATCTTTCCGATTAGATCGAGGCCCCACTGCAAAAATGGCCAAGCAGACTGGACTGTCTGTAGGGCCTGGGAAGGTGCATGCATTAAATTGGCATGATGTTGACACTTTACGCACCTCTTGACATACGCGTAGCAATCTCACTCTAAAGATGGCCAATAATAGCCCATGCGAAGAATGCGCTTTGCAATGGCCATACCACTGAAGTGGCCACCACATGTACCGTCATGCGCTTGGGTGACTACCCAAGTGGACTCTTGCTGGTCCAAGCAACGAAGAAGAATTCCATCATAGCTGCAACGATACAAAATGTCCCCTATCAAGACATATTTTGCCACTTTCTGTTTGAATTTTCATTTTGTGGCGTGCGTCAATCCAAAGGGTAGATTACCTAACTTGAGGTAGTCTCTTATGGGTAAATACCAGTCCTGTTGATCGGATACCTCGACAGTTTGAACAGCCAATCCCTTTTGGAGTTCTTCCCTAACAAATGCTGATTGGGATAGAACTTGTAAGAATAACATTGTGTTGCTATTAATAGGAGTGGGGGAGAACAAAGACCCTCAGTTGGCATGTTTCAAATAGTCTCGGATTCGAAAGAACTTATCCGAATATGGTTCTATCTGGATCATGTGGACCCCTGGCGTCAAATCTGAGCTTGCGCGCTCCATCGCGGGTTGCGATAAGGTTTTGACCTAAATGGTTGTTATATCACCGAAAAGGTCTTGCGGGATTAGTGACCCTAAGGAGGCCATTGTGTCCGCAAAACGATTTGATGATCGAGGGAGTGCCTTGATGTCATACCACTCAAGTTTTGCCAGGAATTTATCCACGAGGGCTTTATAGGCTTTTAGGACTGGGCATTTGCATTGATATACCCCTTTGACTTGATTGACGATTAACAGCGAATCACCAAAGATGTTCAGTATTTTGATGTTCATGGCGATTGCTATCTGAAGACCTAGGAGCAAGGCTTCATATTCTGCATTGTTGTTGGTGCACTGGAAGTTTAATTTAAATGACAGGGGCATTGGAGCGCCCTGCGGTGTGAAGAATACAATTCCTATGCCACCACCTTGCTCGCATTTAGAACCATCGAAAAATAAGGTTATGTCGGCCTGAGACTCAGGCTCTTCAGAATCTGGTGATTCTGAGACATGGAAGACCTCATCATCGGGTAGTTCTATGACCAGAGGCTGATCGTCTTCAAGAGGAGCCTCTGCTAGTTGATCGGCTATGACTTGTCCTTTTATAGATTTTTTCCCAATAAACTTAATGTCAAATTCTGTCAACAACATGATCCATTTCACCGTGTGACTACTATGATAAGTACGACTCATCATGTATCGCAATGGATTCTCCTTAGACACAACATACGTCGTGTTTCTCAGCATGTAATGGCGTAGCCTCTTTGTAGCAAACACCACTGCTAAGCAGAGTTTCTAAACGTATGCATAGTTAAGTTTGTAACTGACTAGGGTGCGGCTAAGATAGTAAGTAGCCTGTTCTTTGTGAAGTTCATTCTTCTGGGCTAGCATTGTGCCCAGTGCCACCTCCATAGCTGAGATGTATAAGTAGAACGACACACCTGGTCTATGCGGTGCCAATACTGGCGGCGAAGCCAAGTATTGTTTGATTTTGTCAAAGGCTGACTGGCACTCGTCATCCCAATGAAATGTGACCCCCTTGTGCAATAATTTGTTCATTGGTCGGCATTTGTCAGATAATTGCGCTATGAAGCGTTTAATCGACGTGACCTTTCCTTGCAGACTTCGGAGCTGCTTGATAGTGGTTGGGGGAGCCATTTCAAGGATTGCCTTGACTTTGTTTGGGTCCACTTCGATGCCTCTTTTGGAGACTATAAAACCCAAGAGTTTTCCGGATGTGACGCCAAACACACACTTCTTGGGATTCAGTCTGACCTTATGCTCTATGAGGCGATCGAGAATCTTGCTTAAGTCATCGAGATGATCTGAGCGCAAGAGAGACTTGGCTAACAAATCATCCATGTAATCTTCCAAATTTTTGTGCATGTAATCATGGAAGATATAAGTCATAGCACGTTGGTATGTAGCGCCAGCATTTTTAAGGCCAAAAGGCATGACCTTATAACAAAATGTTCCCCAAGGCGTTGTGAATGCCGTTTTGAGTTGGTCTTCAGGATTGATACGAATTTGATTGTATCCTGAGAAACCGTCCATTAGGGAGAGAATTTCGTGACCTGCTGTAGCGTCTACCAATGCGTCGATGCTTGGCAAGGGGAAATCATCCTTAGGACTCGCTTTGTTTAAGTCTCGAAAATCGGTGCATATGCGAATCCTCCCGTCGGGCTTCTTGATGGAAACCATGTTGGACAACCATGGCGGATAATCCATGCAGATGACAAATTGTGCATCCAACAGCTTTTGCAATTCATCTTTGACCATCAAGGCTACTGTTGGGTGCATCTTTCTTAGTTTTTGCTTTACAGGCTTGATTTTTGGATCAAGCGTTAAATTGTGCATGACTAGCTATGGGTCTAGCCCTGGCATATCTTTGTACGACCATGCAAAAACCTCCTTCTTTTCTTTAATAAGGGCAATGTAATCAGCTTGCTCCTCGGGGGAAAGGCTTACCCCCAGCTTGAGAATCCGTGGATTCATTGGATCTGTGCCGATGTCTACGTCAGTCGTCTCTTCGACTGACATGTGGGATCCGTCCTCCAACTGATGTGGAGTTGGGATTAAATGGATATCATCACCTGAGTTAAGATCTATGTTTGGAACCTCGGGTCCCTCTTCAGCTTGAAAAATATCCTGAGTTGTCATTGGGGTAAAATGAAGCATTTCACCGAAAGGCCAGTACTCTGATGGTGACAATGGTGAATTGACGTGATCCCGATCAATGGCATCCATGTTTAGATGCAATGACCGTGATGGATCGGTCGGATTGCGGATGGTTGTGGTCAAATCAATGGATATCATGTGGATGGAATGAATTTGGTCTCCAGAACCACGGGTGTGATGACTTGATTCTTTTAGATGTTCCCTATACTCTGGATCTGGCTCTACGGGAACAGGCACGAATGGATCCTCTATAGGTGCAAATTCATCTTTATGTGTGAAAAGGAAGGCGGCGTCTTCCCTCGGTACTGCTATCCTGATGGGATCTCGAGGTGGACGATGCTCATCTTGAATTTGGAGCCATAGGCCTAACACTTGGTCCCACCTCGCTGGGTCTACGTGCCATTCATGTCCTAACCATATACCCATTTGTCCCATTAGATCTTCATGAGTTAGAGCGTGGTGATGTCGTCGTGCATGTCTGAGATAGTCCATTTTAGTTTTGTCTTCTGAATCGCTTTCATAGATCCAAAATTGTTCATCCTCTTCAGCATCTGTTGCTTGTGACATTGAGGACTCTTCCTGTTCCAGTGAATTGATCTGGTCCCATTGTGGTTGTTCCACTCTTAGTGGAGGGACCTGATTCTTTTGAGACTGTGTTATTTTGTCTGGAACCTCTAAGGGGAATAGTTTTAGAAAAATGTCTGGCAGCCGTTGATGTTTTCTTTGAGGATTGCTCTCTGAACTTCCACCTCTCTCTAGCAAAGGAGAGGGATTATTGTTGTTTCCAGGGGTGTTTGTAGACCATGGGAGATAATCCCCTAATGTGTATTTTGTGTTTGGATTGGCGTACGGGTCTTGTGCCAATCCCCCTCTGTTGCCTATTTCTAGGCCTTGCATATTTTCAACCAAGATGTCTAATGGCAGGGGATGGTTGAACCCTACCCCTGACTTGTCATATGGCATCTGATATCTTGGTTGGCAAAGGATACGCATCCCTTGCTCATATCTGCCTAGCCCATACCCATGCCAATTGCATTGTTCAAGATATTTTAGGGCAAATTACGGGTTCGACAGATAATTGATGTTTTCGACAAAAGGCTCTTCATCTGTTTCCTTTTGTTCGCATGGTTCAGAACCATGATCAAGGCCCCCATACACAAAATTCATTTGGTTCGGTGGGTAGCCTAGAGGGATGATTGTTCCAATGGGAAGGCGAGGTCTTCCCATGTCTTGTACTGACTCCAGTGTGGGGGTTGCCTCAACATTTTGCACTAAATATTCCCCTAGGCCTGTACTGGCCATTTCAACAGTGATTGTTTATGATTGCGTGGGAGGAAACGGTAGTCCTTCCTGAGTCCATTCCATGTTTGGTGGTTCAGGAATCTTGGTTTTCATTGCGTTGGGTGCTTCCTCTATTGATATTGTTGAAATCGTGGGCAACCCCTCTTCTAGAGGCTTAACCTCTTCCATGATTTGCTTTCCCTTGTCCTTCTGTTGGGCCACGATAGGTGGCGTTGATGATGAAGGAGTAGGTGATGAAGTCTCACCTGGTCGGGATTTTGCCTTGTTGGCCACTAGTGGTACTTGCGGTATCGGACCCTGTTTAGATGGATTTAATTGAAAATCCAAATGCGTTGATGGGAGGGTCGATTGAGGTATGAATTGTACCGCATTGCAATACTTGAAGGGCTCTAAGTCCATTGGGACTACATGTATTTGCCCTTCATAGGCATACTTCAAGCACTGGTGTGCGATCGAGGGGACACACTTCATGTCCCTGATCCAAGGCCACCCTAGCAGTATATTATAAGCCATTTCGCCTTCCAGCACATGGCACAGTGTGGGTATTGACTTTTGTCCTACCTGTATAGGTAGAACAACCGTGCCGACTGTCGATCAAATTGCATCGTTAAAATCTCGCAGTGTGTACGTGGAAGCGGTGATGTGAGAGGCTGGCAGTTTTAAATGTTTCAACGCTGCAGTGGTTATAATGTTACTGGACGAGCCAGTATCTATAAACACTCTCTTCTAAGATGTCGTATTGTCGCAGCAACAATAGACCGGAGATTGATTTTAAGCAACTTTTTGCGAACATTTGCGTGAGTTCCGACATGGGAGGACGGTAGGGTAACTTAGAAAGCAAAGCTCTCCATCGGTTCCCATACGCTGCCATTGTTTCCTCCTCAAATTGTTTAAGGCTAGCAAGATCACTAAGTGATGCCTTCTTCCTTGTGTTGAAGGCGAAAAGTTCAAGAAACACATCTACTAGCTGATCTAAGTTGTTTATGCTATGTTTGGGCAGTTGTGTGAACCAATCCGAGGCAGGGCCTACGAATGTGGTTATGAATGTTCTAAGAAATAATGCGTCATTATCTTGGATGCCGAAGCATTGGCTTAGAAATCGTGTAACGTGTTCCTGTGCGTCCTCTTCACCTTTAAAAACTGCCAATTGAGGCAAATTGAAGTGTTCGGGGTAAAGAGGTGTAGGCACTGAGGGATGCACCGGATTATTACAGAGTAGACGTAATGTGGGTTTTTGATGCCCACCAGCTTTTGTCTCCACAGACTCCAAACACTCCAATAGCGCTTGGTATGCATCGAAAGATTTTATTTCTTCCTCTCTTGTTCGCTCTTGTTGCAAGTTACGGTAAACTGGAGGCCTATGGAGGGGTGGCCGAATGGCATCCTTCCTACCTTGATGGGGAGTTTCAATATATTCCTCTTCTGGTTCATACTCATAAAATTCTTTAGGAGTCTCTGGGCGAAACCTGCGACCCTGATCAAGCTCTTGCTGAAGGTACCCATCATTGTTTCGGGGAGTTGCCTCCCTCTCAAATCTATGGGGTCTTGGAGGTAGAGCTTGACGAGGTCGTGGAGACCTATCCTGCACCAACGGATTATGCCTCTCATACTGTTCAGCTCTTTGGATGTGAGGGGTTGGCCCCCTCTCAGGTATTTCATAGCGTAACTCATCCGCTTCGCGTTGCATGTGTTCTTTATCCAAGCGGTATTGATACTCTATCTCTTGCTGACTTTGTTTAAGCCGCATGATTTGGGCTTGACGGGTGGTATATCTGGTGATAGCCGGGTCAATTTGATCTACCCTATTTTGTTCGGAAGGTTCAAATGTTCCTCCTATGGGTTTACCTCGGTTTTGATGCTCTAAAATCTCAAGGGGTCGCTTCCCTCTGTCGAGGTAGGCGGTATGTGCTCAAGGTTCTGGCCTCAAGGGGTGATCATGATATCCGGCTGGTGCAGAAGCATAAGGTTCCCGAGTTGTATGTTGTTGTCCTTGAGGAATGTGATGATCTTCCTCATATTCTTTCTCATAGGTGCATAAGGGGCAGGCGGAATTAGGTCACCCTGTGTGAGGAACCCTATGCTCTGGATTTGGTCTCTCTGTTCTGATGAGAGGTAAAGAAGGGATGTCATATCCACGTTGCCCCTCCAAATGGACGGTGTGCCTGTCTAGCGCTTCATTGCGCGGTGGCCACTCATGCCTAACTTCAAGAGGTGATTCTCTATTTATGTCAAGGTCTACATGTAAGGCATCTTCCCGAAAGGGGTTGCTTTGAATAGGCATACCCCATCGAGGATTTTGAATTGGATTCTTTTGTAGGTTTGACCTATAAGGCGGTATGACCAAATCCTCAGGACTGAAGTGAAGGCGACTTGTGCCTACTTTTTGTGTACCTTCCGGAGCTTCTACCCTTTATTGGGCTTGACTACGGGTGTACACCATTGCGGTGCTTCTATGCTATCTAAATAAGTTTTTATCTCGTTTTTATGACTTTCTTTTTTTTTTGTCTACACTGAGCAGAATTAAACACACACATTCACAAAACCGTGATTATCTCTTTTAAGGATTCTTGGTGTGTCCTAAACTGGTTTAGTGCATTTTGATGTTTTTTTTTGTTTTTTGTAGGTTTTGTAGAACATTTAAATGCATCATGTAGGCTCTTATAACTCCAAAAAGGTCGCCCCTTCAATATACCAGCCAGGCCGATATACCAACCTCTCTATATACCCACCCTTACGAGAGGGAGACTATAGGTACGTGAGAGCAGAAGGTACATGGTACGTAGGCGGTACGGAAGGGGGATTGTCCTGTTAATGGCACCTACCATAGAAAACTTATCCTCGCACGCATGGGAATCACCCTAGCTACGCTCGGTCTGTCTTCGTCAGGATTTATGCCTAACAACAGTTGACAATCGGGAAATGGATGCAAATCAAGCCAAGGTGGTGATGAAATCCACCAATGGTCTTGATCAAGGGCTGGGGTCTTACGACCAGCTCCTTGGTTTAAAATTGTTTCGTGATGTGTGTGGGATTCGTTTTATTCAACAAAATGAAACTAGCATACATGACTTTTCCTAATGCAATGCAAGATTAAATGAAAATAATTAAAGAAACAGAAACATAAACAAAAAATTTAACAGATATGATAAAAATCCCTACCTCTTCTCTGCCTGCTCCAGTTGCTTCTGAATTTTTGCTCTGAAAATCCACAGACAGGAATTCGTCCCTCTGGGAGACGAATTGCAGAATAGAATTCGTCCCTCCCAGAGACGAATTTGAATTCGTCCCAGGGTCAAACGAATTGCAGAAAAGAATTTGTCCCTGTCAGAGACGAATAGCAGTCTGCAACAAAAAAAAAATGTACCTATCAAGCACAAACACAAAACTTTGATCAGTTTCTATGATTTTAAAAACCAGGGAACAGGTCCCACCGTGATCGCCACTGAAAGCACGAGATTTCGGGCAAAGGAAACACTAATTTATGTAATGTAAGACGAAATATAATGCTTTAACCTTATGCACCAAAACAAAGGAAAGAGACAATTTGGAAAGGAGAGAAAAGATGTAAAGAAATCACAGCCCTCTTTATTCAAATATCTTATCCTCGGTTACATAGACGTCTCCTCCCTTTTTAGGGGTTAGGAGCGTTAAATTTGTCATTGTTACAATGTGCGATTTAGTCTTCCTCCTTCCACGTGCCCACGATTGCAATGGGCGGTCAAGATGATGTCGTCGCTGATGTCGATGATTTCCTAACCTCCGCTGCTTCTCCTGTGAACAAAGAAACAACCAAGATGTCAGTAGCATCTGCCGCAAATGAAAAGCGTTTGTTCTCTAAAACTAACGAAATATGCATGTAAATATTTGCCTGAAACAGTGATTACAGTGAGTCCAAATGGCTTCAAAACTTGACAGAAGATAAAAAAAGTTACCAGAAGGCCACTGCCACTGAGACAGCTGGCCAATCTACCTTCAACTAGAATTCGTCCCTGGGCAGGACGAATTCTGACTGCAATTCGTCCCTGGGTGGGATGAATTCTTCTGTGTTGGGGAAACCGACCTGCTGCTGCTCCAATGTCGGATCCCGAGACCTGCAAAATGCCTAAAAATAGGGGGGTTATGTAATTGGGCCCATTTTGGGACGACCCAGATGGTCGGATTCTCCCAATTTGGCCTCCACCCTCGGGAATTCGACCTCGACACCTGCAAGTCAGCGGAACGACAAAGCAACACAAAACATACTAGAATCTGACCAAAAGTTACAAAATTGCAGCTATGGATTAATCAAACCTAATAACACAAAATGCAATCCGAAAAGTAATCTAAAATGCTCAAAAACTAAAAATAGGACTTGGGAGGTGCGGGGGTGCCCAAGTGGGCCTCCCACCGTTGGCACTTGATTTTGGAGCCAATCCACCAGGGATGGGCCCAAAACCTCTTAGGATTGAGGGGTCGGCGAATTGGTTGGTTCAGGTGTCCATGTGTTGGATTTGGATCAGGTTTGAGCTTCCAAAGGCCACCCAACAACCTCCCTTGCAAAGAGATTGGTGGATGTGGGAAGGTGAACCAAAAGGGGATGCAAGTGGGTCTTCAACTCGGCAGCACTTCGTTGCTTGAAAACTCCTTCAACCTGTATATCTGGGTGAGAAAAGTCCCACCTTTTATAGACCCATGGGGTCTCTTTTGGGAGGGAAGCACAAATTCCATGTGTTGGCCATAGGCGCCATGTGGCAGTCTTGTCTTCCCATGAGGGAGGGGAGTCCTCCATTGACTTGAGCTTTGATAAATGCCTTTTGTGACAGTCTTCTAATGGCCCCTCTGTCCACCTACACATGCATGCAAGGCAGGAGTCATTAACTGACTTTTCTGGGCTGCCACTTGGCACCATTTGTCTTTTTGCCCGTTAAGCTTAGAATTCGTCCCACCCAGGGATGGATTCAGAATTCGTCCTAGGGTGGGACGGATTCTATTTTGAATTTGTCCCGGGGTGAGCCGAATACTGGGCAAAGTGTCCAAGTGTGCCAAATTGCTTCTTGACCTTACAAAATTGCTATGAAAGTGGTTAAGACCACTATTTAACCTCTGAGGGCTGCCCTGGGGGCTGTGTTTGTCAAAGCGATCAGTGTTTGCAGTCACATAATCGGATTGGTGCTATTTTGGTGTCTACATAATCTATTAACTGTGCCAATTATATTCAAAATCACACACCTCATAAAGCTCTTGACCATTTAACTCTTGAAGAAGCATGGTATGGATCAAAACCAGATGTTTCTTTGCTCCAATATTTTTGGGTGTACTTGCTTGGGCTCACATCCTAAAGAAGAAAAAAGAAGGCTCTAGATAAGAAAAGAAAAAAGCTCATATTTATCGGTTATTGTGAAGAATTTAAAGCTTACAGGCTTCTTGATACCTTAACTTATGAGGTCTTCTCTCATAGGAATGTCCAATTTGATGAAACATTCCCTCAAAAATATCCTCAAACACCCTCTTCCTCCATTCAGCCTTTCTCCTATAGTAGAACCTCAATATTATGAAGAGCCAAATCTTGAAGTTAACTTGGTCATTGATAATCAAGATGAGGAACATGTAACTCCAACTCAATGTATTTCAACTCCTTCCACTCATTCCTATATGCCAAAATGGGCCTGCACCATTGTTAAAGAATCTACTCCTTATATCCAAAATCTTCCTTCAACAAGATCATCCAACCCCATAGGAATTGGTCTTATATGTCAGTCTATTTTCTCTGATCCTCAATCCTTCAAATAAGCTTCAGGTATTAAAGAATGGGATAATGCCATGGAAAATGAATTTTCTTCCTTAATCAAAAACAAATCTTGGGATCTAGTTTTTTTTCCTAAAGGAAGGAAATTAGTTCGTTGTAAATGGATCTTCAAAAAAATATACGGGACTAAAGGAGAAATAGATAAACACAAAGCTTGTCTAGTAGCCAAAGGTTTTTCTCAAATTGAAGGCATTGATTATGCAGAAACCTTTGCTCCATTTGCTAAGCTAGATTTTGTTAAATTGGTTCTTTCTCTGGTTGCTTCCTATAAGTGGCATTTCTATCAAATGGATGTAAAAAGTGCTTTCTTACATGAATATTTAAAATTAGAAATATTCATGGAACAACCTTTTTGTTTCAATCAAGACTCCTCTCTTGTTTTTAGGCTTAAAAAGTCTGTCTATGGCCTCAAACAAGCCCCTAGATCTTGGTATGAAAATATGGACTCCTTCCTTCTTTTAGAAGGTTTTTCTCATTGTGAGTATGATAACATAGTTTACATTTGGAGAAATGAAGGCAATATCACCATTCTTGTTCTATATGCTAATGATCTTCTTCTAACTGGTAGTAACCTAATTCACATACAGACTATAAAAGACTTCCTCTTTGAAAATTTTGAAATGGCTGATCTAGGTAAAGCTCATTACTTCCTTGGGATTCAAATAAGTCAAATAGATGCAAGTTTTTATTTGTGTTAACAAAAGTACACTATATCTTCTTCAAATATTCAAAATGACATATTGTAAACCTTCTCCTACCCTATTTTAATCTAGAATTAATCTTAGTACTTCTTGAGTATTCCCTCTATGTTATGTAAATCTATACCATCAACTTATAGGGAGTCTGCTATGCCTTAATCACTCGCCCAGATATCTCATATGTTGTTTGACTCATATCCAGATTCTCTCATCAACCTCACTTTAGTCATTGGCAAGCAGTAAAAATAATCCTCTATTATTTGTAGGCCACTACACACTTTGGGCTCTTCTACAAGGGAAAATCCATGGATATAATTGGCTACATAGATTCAAATTGGACAGGTTCAGTAGAAGAAATATGTTCAACCTTAGGTTATGTATTTTGCCTTGGTTCTTCACCAATAGCCTGGTTATGCAAGAAATAAGTAGTAGCCTTATCTTCTATAGAGGCAAAATACATGGTAGCATTTTTGGCTAGTCAGGAAGCTCTTTGGCTTCATCAAATTCTAAGATAATTTGGTTTCATATATGAAAAGCCTATTACTCTTTGGTGTGACAATTAGAGCATAATTCATATTACATGCAATCCAGTTGAGCATCAGTGTACCAAGCACATCGAAATACACATGCACTTCATAAGGTAGTATACTTAGAGCGAGGATATATACTTGGAATATATTCCAACTGAGAAATTAATTGCATATATCTTCACCAAGTCATTTCCTTCTCCATGTTACCTTCAATTGCGAGATAAGCTTGGAGTTATACAACTGCATTGATTGGTTTTATGAGGACAATATTTGTCATACAAAGACAAGCCTCTCTTCTTCTCATAGTTGGTTTTCCCCCACATGGGTTTTTTCACCAACTATGTAATGTAAATGAGTACCTAATCAGGCCAAGTTGTCGGGACTCATCCTTTTCAGTAAAAGAGGACAATCTTTTCCATATGAAGACAAGCTTGAATCTAATAGTTGGTTTTTCCCCATAGGGGTTTTTTCACCAAGTATATATTGTAAATGAGTACCTAATTAGGCCAAGTTACTAGGACTCATCATTATTTTTTTTAAAAGAGGACAATCTTCACCATACGAATACAAGCCTCTATTCTTATCATAGTTGGTTTTTCCCCACAAGAGTATTTTCACCAACTAATTATTGTATTAAGAGGACAATATTTGCCATATGAATACAAGCCTCTTACTTCCTTTTTATTAATGGTTTTTCCTATTGGGTTTTACCATATCTTCAAAAGAATTCATTGTACATTAGTACCTCATCAGGCCTTGCTGTCGGGACACATTTGTACGATCTCCCCCAGTATCATATAAGGGGGGTTTTAGAATAAGTGAATATTCTCTTAAGTTCCACTAGGATACACAAATATGTCAGGAAAACTCTCAGTGGTGTCTTCATAAATTCTAACGAGTTGTTGTAATCCAACGACTCTCAATTATCAACTTTGCTATTTATACAAAGTTGATCCTTGAAATAAATCAATCAGTTCCACTCTTCTCTTCATCTTTTGTGTAATGCTTTATATATCTATTAGTGTGAAATTCTCACAATATATTAGGTTAAATTTAGTTACTATGAAGATGATTTAGATTAATATAGTTAGAAGTGATGTTGGATGATGGATATGACCAGCCATTTAGTCATGCAATGATGCAAATAGGGAAATATTTAAAAAATATAGATATTGGTATATTTCATGGGAAAAGGGCATCAAAGAGTGCAAAATAAAAGGTAATAATACAAAAAAAGAAGCAAAGAAGAAGAGTAGAGTTTGATAAAGGATTTACCAAGGTTTGATATAGGAGATAAATAAATGAAAGCAAGAAGTTTTGATGAGGTAAGACAACTATAGAGAAAAATTATCCAAGTAGATGAAACTAAAAGAAAAATTGAAATTACCCTATTATAGAAATCAGGTACACTCCTTTGATATTGGCAATAAATTGAAAATAATTTAGTTTAAATGGAATAAGAACCACATAATATATTGATATAAAAAGAAATTAAATCTATGTAATAGTTATGATTTATGTAATTAGTTCCAAATACTTATGTGCATTCACCTATTCTTAAACTACTTATGGATTTTGTATATTCTTGACTTGTGAATGCTCCAAAATAATGTTGTAGACACCAAAACAACACCAATCCAATTATGTGACTGCAAACACTGATCGTTTTGACACACACAGCCCCAAGGGCAGCCCCCAGAGGTTAAACAGTGGTCCTAACAACTCTCACAGTAGTTTTGGAAGGTCAAAGATCAATTTGGCACCTTCAAGAACTTTGCTCAATATCCATTCCACCCTGGAACAAATTCAAACTAGGATTCGCCCCACCCAGGGATGAATTCTAGATTCGCTCCAAGGTGGGGCAAATTGTAGGTTTGACTAAAAAAAAGTCAAATCTTGACAAATGGTAGCTCAGATCCGCCACTCAACACTTCCTTCATCGCATGGGAGTATGGGTGAGTGTTTTTGAGAGTTCGAGGCATTTACAAGGGCAGTCATGAAGTCCCTATTCAGGGAGGAGTCTCCTTCCCCCTGGGAAGGCATGATTGCCAAGTGGCGCCTCTGCATGCCCATTTCAAGAGACCTCCAGGTCTATAAATTGGTGAGTTTCCTCACCCCAAAATATATAGATAAGGATCATTTTAGATCAATGAAGTGCTATCATTTTATTTACATACCTCACACCTTTTGTATTTGCACCTTTCACATCTTTGATCTCCTTTAGAGGGGAGGTCATTGGGTGACTATTGGGAGGATGAATATTGAGCCCAAAACCTGACATTTGGTGACAATATCCCACAAAATTTTTTGACAATACCACACAAGAGGTTTTGGACCCATCCCAAGTGGATTGGTGCCGAAATCAAGCCTCAAACGGTGGGTAGCCTGCCCCATGGGTGCCCCCTCCCACATTGCCACAGTCCTAATCATCCCTCTTCAAAGCGATGGGAATTCCATGATAGACTTGCTTTATTTAATTTTTTCATTCAATTCTATGATGCTTGGATAGGTTTTCATTCAAGTTTTGTCTCACTTTGAACAATTTTGATCATATTTCTATCTTTGCTCGCTTCCACTAATCTACAGGCAGCATCATCAATTTCCCATTGATGGAGGCCAAATTGGGAAAATCTGACCCTCTGGGTCTTCCAAAAATTCCCCCAATTAGCTAACCCCAATTTTGTAGGTCTTTTGGAGCTTCCTAGGCAGGACATTTGGGACAGTACCTTTTCGACGTTTTGTTGCAGTTGAATTCGTCCCACCCCAGAGAGAATTCAAATCGGTGAGGAATTTCCTAACTATTCTTTTTGCAAGGCCTTCCTAGTGGTTTATTGATGCCCCTATCAAATTTATAGAGCATTTGGACCTATTTTAGTCATATTTTAATTCATTTTTTGCATTCACTTATCTTAGGCTTGGGGATTGCATGCTTTGTTTTATTCACAGGTGCTACTGACCATTTCTTTTTCCTTTGAACATAGGGTTTGGACATTAGAGTATCAGTGAGGATTCAAGACTCATAAATTCAAGTGGCGTTAACTTTTGGTCCACCCATTTTACATGTGGGCACATGGAAGAAGGAAAGGCACCCATGGATGTAACAAGAACGCATACATAAACGCTCCTAGCCCTTGGAAGGGGAGGATGCGCATTGTAACCGAGTTGTGAAACATATAAATAAAAATGACTTTCTTCTTTATTCATATTTGTTTCATTTCAATTTGCTCATGCTTTTCCCTCTTTTCATGTGCTTTCAAATTCCTAGGATTTAGAGCTAAGTCCGGTTCTGTTTGCATCGCATATTTGCTTTCCTTTTTGCTTTCGTATCCTCGTGCTTTTAGTGGCAATCATGGTGGTACCTTGTCCTCTATTTTTAAGATCATAGATCTGATCCAAACTTGGTTTTTTTTGCTTGTAGGTACCACGTTTTCATATGCTGACTGTTGTTCATTCCATTAGAGGGCGAATACAGAGCTGTAATTTGTCTCACCCAGGGACGAATGAGAATTCGCCCCACCTTGTGATGAATATAGTCCTGTAATTCATTCCCCCTAGGTATGAATTCTATTCTATGAAGTTTTCGAGTAGAAACCCAGAACCGACAGATTTGGGTAGAGAAGAGGTAAGAGTCCTGAACTTTTCCTGTCATTTTATGTTATTATTTTTCTATTTTTTGGTTTCTTTTTGTGTGCTTAGGAAAAGTTTTGATGCATGTTTATTTTGTTCCATGCAAAATAAAAATAACCCCACAACCACGTGGAAAATTAAACACCAAGGAACTGGTCGTAAAACCCCAGCCCTTGATCAAGACCAACGGTGGATTTCATCACCACCTTGGCTTAAATTTTGCATTCATAAACCTCGGTCACTACTATTGCTAGACGTAAATCCTGACGAAAGCTGACCGAGTGTAGCTGGGGTGATTCCCAGCGCATGAGGATAAGTCTTCTATGGTAAGTGTCATAAACAAGGTGATTCCTCTTTTGTACTGCCTATGTTCCATGTACCATCTGCTCTCACGTACCTATAGTTTCCCTCACGTAAGGGCGGTTATATAGAGAGGTTGGTGTATTGGCCTGGAAATGGTATATCAAAGGGGTGACCAATTTTGGGAGTCATAAGAGCCATCATTTTGCATTTAAATGTTCTTTACAAAAACCTTCAAAAAAAAAAAACAAAACACACTAAACCAGGTTTAGGACACACTGTTAATATTTAAACAAGATAATCACTGTTTGTGTATGTGTGTGCTCTTTTCTATTTAGTGTAGCATAAAAAAGTCATAAAAAGAGATAAAAATCTATTTAGCTTGTAGAAAAGCAACACCATGGTGTACACCCGTAGCCAAGCCCAATCAAGGGCAGAAGCTGCAGAAAGTGTACAAGGAGGCACAAGTTGCCTCCGCTACAGCCCTAAGGACTTGGTCATACCGCCTTGGTGGCCTAACCCACAAGAGAGTTCACATCATTCCATGTCAATGTGGAACTATAGGGACACCCCTTTGGTGGACACGCCCATTCATCATAGCCCCTTTCAAGAGGAGTCCTTACACGTGACACTCAACATAGGCAAGAAAGCTCCCTTAGAAGCTCGATATGAGTGGCCACCATGCGATGAAGCACTAGAGCGGCATAGTGTCCATGAGGAGAGGCCACATGACTATGGCATCCCTCCTTTGCCCCCCATCACTGTTAAAACCAATAGACAAACCCCAAAGCGTAGGGCTCTTCAAGCAGGGTGAGCTGGCTTCGCCCACACATTTCACACATACGAAAGGGAGCACGAGGAAGACCATTACATTCCTCAAGAGCAATGTACAACATGGGATCCATGCGCTTCCGCACCTTCTATGTACCATGGTCACCCACTAAGGCCAGAGCCTTGGGTAAATACTGCAAACCTCGATAGAGGGAAGCGACCCATTGAGATCTCTGATCATCGCAACTAAGGTAAATGCATAGGAGAGGCATCTAGGCCTCCAAGGCTCAAGATGGTAGAGCAAATTGACCTAGTAGTCACTATATATATTGCCCGCAAATCCTAGATCACGAGGCTTGAGAAAGATCAGCAGCAGCTAGAGTGTCTATATCGCCTTAGCAAGGAGCACATTTAGTGCCAAATAGATGAGTTGCTTCATAACCCAGCTGAGAGGGTTCCAATCCCTCGCACCCAAAGAGTGAAACCATATGAGAGGCATAATCCCTTGGCACGAGATAGGTCTTCGTGACCTTATAAAGTTTTGCCTCTGAGACCCCCTAGACCTGATAGGGAGGCCACTCCTCGAAACAATGATGGGTACCCTTCATAGGGACCCACCCAGGGTCATAGGTCTCGTTCAGAGACTCCTCAAGAAGCTTACAAGTAGTATGAACAAGAAGCAGAGTAGGTCGAAATGCCCTACCAAGGCGAAGGGGTTGCTATCTGGCCACCCCCCCATAGGCCTCAAGTCTCCCACAACCCACAATGGGAGCAAACTAAAGATTAAGAGATTAAATATTCTGATGCATACAAAGCGCTATTAGAGAATTTGGAGTCTATGGAAACCAAAGCTTCTGGGCCCCAAAATCCCACGTTATGCCAACTCCGCAGTCATCCTGTGCATCTATCAGTGCCTGCACCCCCTTACCTCGAACACTTTAAGCTGCCTCAATTGGCAGTCTTTAAGGGTGAGGAGGATGCCCAAGAGCATGTGACCAGATTCTTAAGCCAATGTTTTGGCATTCAGGACAATGATGCATTGTTGCTAAGGAAATTTATAACCACATTCATGGGCCCTACCTTATATTGGTTCACATAGTTGCCGAAGCACAGCATCAGTAACTTGGATCAGTTAGTGAATGCATTCCTTGAATGCTTCGCCTTTAACACCAAGAAGAAGGCATCACTAAGTGATCTGGATAGCCTCAGGAAGTATGAGGAAGAGACCATGGTGGCCTATGGTAATCGGTGGAGGACTCTACTTTCCAAGCTACCCTACCTCCCTCCTACGTCCAAACTTATACAAATGTTCTCGTAAAGTTATTTGAGATTGATCTCTGTGCTATTGCATCTATAGCAATATGCCACCTTAGAGGAAGCTCTAGCGCAAGCCAGAATCATCGAAGAGATCAAGATACAGGATGGCAAGATTGCCAAACCTAAGAAGAAATAATGGAACAAGAACACAAAAATAGGGACTACGCAACAAAAACCCATTGCGATCAATCAAGTTGTTATAAATGTCCCTAAGCCTGCACAAGAAATACAACCTCAAAAGGCTAACTATCAGGTAGTGCCTCCTAATAATTATGAAAGAGAAAACTAGAAGCAGGAAAAAAATTAGCAGCATCACCCTAGGCGATAGTACACACCTTATACAGAGTCTAGAGACTCCCTATTCGACTGCTTGTCAACGGCAAACTTGATCAACCTTCCAAAGATTCAAACCATAGATCCCAACACTCCCAAGCCTAAGGGGTACAGGAAGGACTTGTATTGGAGGTTCCACAGGCAGAAGGGACATGACCTGAATGCATGTTGGAAGTTGAAAGGATTGATACAAGACCTGATTGACAATAAGATATTAGAAGTGGACAACCTCGTAGCACCAAACAACCAACAGATGGAAGTTTTTAAATACCCCTTGCCTACCCATGAGGCACAAGCAAAACCCCTTCAAGTCAATGAGGTGCAACAGAATTTCCCCATGCAAGGGTATGTAGGAATGATAAGCATAGTGACTAGGAACAATAGATACCCAAGAGTTGCCCCCGAGGCAGCCACAAGAGAGGTTCCATCGATGTCACAACCTCAACAACACCCTATGCAGCTACCTCTGCCTAGACCCGGGACCACGATTCGGACCAAACTCACGTAGAGTTTGAGGACAACGTTGACTAGGCTCTCCATATACGAGCTTATACAACAATCAACACCCCATCAGGAAGCTCTAATGGAGATATTGAAATCCATCAAGTTGTAGCCCCATGAAGTGAATTCCTTCAACAATTTTGTGGGACATGTAAAACGATGCATGGATCTAGTCATCACCTTTCGAGAGGATGAAGTTAAATCAGTGTCTGATGACATGGTAGATCCACCCTTGCATGTTATCACGTGGGTCAAAGGGATTATGTATAAGAGGGTGTTGATAGACTTTGGCTCGTCCAGTAACATCATTACCATAGTAGCATTGAAACATATAAATTTGCTAGCCTCTCACATCACGACTTCCACCTATACACTACAAGCATTCAATGATGCGATATGCTCGACAGTTGTCACAATTATCCTACCCATTCAAGTAGGACAAAAGACGATACCTACATTGTGCCATATTTTGGAAGGTGATATGGCTTATAACATCTGCTAGGGCAGCCATGGATCAGGGACATGAAGTGTGTCCCTTCGATAGCTTATCAGTGTTTGAATTATACATTAGAAGATGAAGTACATATAATCTCGGTGGACTTAGAACCCTTCAAATATTGCAATGTAGTGTATCTGATGCCGCAATTGACCCTCCCATCGACACACTTGGATTTTTAGTTAAATCCATCTAGACAAGGTCCGATGCCGCAAGCACCACTGGTGATAAATCCAACAAAACCCTAGCCAGGTACATCTTCATCATTCGATCCTTCACCAACAATGCCACATATCATGGCTAAACAGAAGGACAAAGGGAAGCAAACCATAGAAGAGGCTCAACCCCTAGAAGAGGCACTACCAATAGTATCAACTATCTCTACTGAAGAGATGCCTAGCACAATGGAAGTTGAGGCTTCTAGTTCACCCAACATGGAGTGGACTCAGGAAGAGCTTCCGTTCCCTCCCCCTCAATCACCAACAATCACTGTTGAAATGTCTAATACGGGCCTGGTGGAGTATCTGGTGTGGAATGTTGTAGCAACGACTGTGCTAGACTCCGTGCAAGACATGGGGAGACCTCACCTCCCCATCGATACAATTTTTCCTTTAGGCTACCTACCAAACTAGACAAATTTTGTGTATGGGGGCCTTGATCATGGTATTGAGCCAAGCATGCAAGAGGACGAAGATGAAGAGCCTTTTGCAGAATATGTCAACTATCTGTCTAACTTGAACTTCGCTCTGAGATATCTTGGCCAATGCAATTGGCATGGATACGAGCTAGGCAAATATGAGCAAGGAGTGTGTGCCCTTTGCTAGCCAAGATACCAAATGCCTTATGACAAGTTGGGAGTAGGGTTCAACCACCCCCTGCCCTTGGACATCTTGGTGGAAAACATGCAAGGCCTAGGGATAGGCAACAAGGCTGGATTGGCATCAGATCTTTATGCCAACCCAAACACAACGTATACATTGGGAGATTACCTCCCATGGTCAACAACCACCCTTGTTAACCTCAATAACCCTTCTCCTTTGCTAGAGAGAGGTGAAATTTTGAGGACTCACTTTCAAGAAAGGTATAAATAGCGTCAAGAGGGATATTCAGAGGATGAATCAAAATATGAACCAGCATCATATGATCCCTTTGAATCTGATAGTGATCACTCACAAGTGATCCCCATGAATGAATATCAAGAAAGCCTCTTGAAAATGTTCCCTCTAGAGTCTCCAAGCAAGCCAGTGCCACATCAAGAGAATCAGGTCCCCCCACGGAGAGTGGAACAACCACAATGGGGCTAGATTAATTTGCTCGAGCACGATGAGCCTGTAATGCCTCAAACAATTTTCAAAGCCAATGAGGGCTTTTGGATCTCCGATAGTGATTACGAAGATGAAACAGAAATGACATATCTTAATCACATGCGGCATATGCCACAACCATACCCCTTGGAGATTAATGACATATTTGAACAGATGGGCATAGTGCCAAGACACAAGTGGTATGCAGACCCAGCGGGATGGGATCAAGTGTTGGATCCGCCACTCCAAGTATACGAAGAGCACCTTCCAATTTGAGACCCTAGGGTGATATCAGTGTTGAGGGTAGACCTTGTCCTCCTATCAGCACATAGGGCCATTCCATTCATGCCAATACCTCTAGAGCCAGATCTGGAGCACAGAGAACATCCAGAGTGTTTGACTCATCACACCCACGGTAATGGAGACCAAAATCATGATGAGGAACATGTAACTCTAACTCAATGTATTTCAACTCCTTCCACTCATTCCTATATTCCAAAATGGGCCTGCACCATTGTTAAAGAATCTACTCCTTACATCCAAAATATTACTTCAACAAGATCATCCAACCCCATAGGCATTGGTCTTGTATGTCAGTCTATTTTCTTTGATCCTTAATCCTTCAAAGAAGCCTCAAGTTGTAGACACCAAAATAGCACCAATCCGATTATGTGACTGCAAACACTGATCGCTTTGACAAACACAGCCCCCAGGGTAGCCCTCAGAGGTTAAACAGTGGTCTTAACCACTTTCATAGCAATTTTGTAAGGTCAAGAAGCAATTTGGCACACTTGGACACTTTGCCCGATATTCGTCTCACCTAGGGATGAATTCAAAATAGAATCCGTCCCACCCCAGGACGAATTTTGAATCCGTCCCTGGGTGGGACGAATTCTAAGCTTAACGGGAAAAAAGACAAATGGTGCCAAGTGGCAGCCCAGAATAGTCAGTTGATGACTCCTGCATCGCACGCGTGTGTAGGTGGACAGAGGGTCCGTTAGAATACTGTCACAAAAGGAATTTATCAAAGCCCAAGTCA
>JAQPPZ010009893.1:0-27853 GCA_028583015.1 Wollemia nobilis
GACTGTTTAAAATAAATACTATGCACATTTACATTGCCAAAATACTTTGCACACTTGTACATTTATTATATTGCATAAATTAAATAATATCATTCTAGTATACGACACTTTCCTAATATAAATATGTACCCAAGGTGGTATATTAGCATGTATCAAATGATGTAATATATTCCAACATGCCCCTATATTACATTATTTTGTTATTGAAGACTTTTGTCTTCAATATAGATCTTCATCTTCTTGTCTTAAATCTACCTCCTATAGATTAACAACTGGTTCTATTGTATAGATGTCTTCCTTAGCTTTTGATTTAGTCTTTTTTCTATATTCAATTTACTTTGCATTGTATGCCTCATTTGTTAGGTTCCTCTACTTCTTCTTTTTCTTCATCACTAGTGATAGTCTTTGTCCTTTCATGACCTATTATTCTATCATCAGATTACTACAAGATAATCTTCTCTTTGCCTTTGTCCTTATCATCGCAATTCTTCATTAGTATAGAATCTTTTGTACAATTAATTAAAGAATCATGATAAGATTTTGAGTTAATACAACATGATGATTGGAATATCTTTTCTAGGAAGGATTCATCTATTCTTTATTTCTATTTAAGTAATCCAATTAATTCTTGTTGCTTTACATTCTCCTTTTTGTAATATTGGAGGGTAAGTAAGGTCATATATAATATTCTTGCAATATCTAGAGGCATTGTAATATCATTCTTTCCATTATCAATTGCTTCAATGATTCTAGCATGAAGATAATATTCCAAAGTTGTGAAGTCTTCTTCTAAGGATTCACTATAAATCAATTTTGAAGTAAGATCTAGGTTTCTATTAGACTTTGTGAGTAAATTATTGGTTCCAATTTTTATGACACTTGCCCTTTCTTTTCTAATGATGTTCACCATATCATTATTCACTATATTCTTTGAAGTAGATATTATTCTTCCTTCTTAGTTTTAATAGACCAATGTCACTTGTAAACCTTATATTTTCCTTTCTAAGTTGAATTTGAGTATATGATCAAATTCTAAATTTTAATTCTTCAAGCCTTGTAGAATATGACTAATCAATATAATTCCTTTTGATTCTTTAGGATTGAGAATAATATTGATAGATTCTTTTAAATAGTATACCTTTTAACTCCCTAATTTACTTTATCAAATAACTATTTGAAGTAATCTCAAGTTTTCAGTTCTTTATCTCTCCTTAGCTTTTAATGATAGACTAAGGATATTTTTTCAATTGTTGACAACCTTTTATATTCCTAGTTTCGATATAGTTCTTTTAATTCTATATTTTGTAGAAATCCTTATTCTCCATAATTATTGAAAAATGACAATATAATTCTTCAACTTCTATTCTTCAAAAATAGCAATTTTACTTTCCTCTTATCAATCAATGATTTGAATGCAATTTTTAAATATTGTAAATTTTCAAATTTATATCTCTAATAATTTTTGGATTAGATAGTAATGCAATTTTTCTTTGTCAAGTACTTCTATGTTGAATTACTTTTATCTCCCAAATTTAATAATATAATTTCCAATTCTAAATTTCATAAACTATGTTGATGTTGGATTCCTTATAACTCCAACTTTAGAAATTTAAAAATTCTAAAAGTAATATTTGCAAGTTTTGTGTATTCCTAATTTGATGTAGAATGCCTTATTTCTACAAACTTATCAAATTGCAAATATTTTATTTTGTATTGTAAATTCAAATGTGCAAATTACAAAACTTCAAAATTAATGCTTATCCCAAATCAATCTTTAATATTTTGTAAAAACTTTCAAAATTGTAATATTCTAATTTCTAAGGTTTAAATAATACTTATCTATCCAATAATATACCTTCAAATTTAACCCTAGATAATATTTCCATTAATCCTTATAACTCCTATCTATAAAATTTAATTCCAAAAGTAATAAATATTACTTTTAATTTTTGCAGACACTCCCTCCTTAATGTTGTACTTGGACTTGTTTGAAAATTGAGAGCTCTTACTCCTTTGGTCAACTTCTTTCAATCTCGTCAAGGCACTTCTTCTTGAACATAATGGACTCCTTGTTGTAATTAATGAGACAATGCTAAAGTAAATTCATCTCATGCACTAAATGGGTGCTCAAAAATATTTCACCTTCCTTGGTAATATTTTCTCTTACAAGATGAGTGACAAATGTCACTGAAGTTCTACATTTTGTCTTTTTAACGTAACTTGTAGCTTCTTCAAGATGTGTAGTTCTTCTTATCTTTTGTGACAAATGGCACAAGTACTACCAATGTAACATGTAACTCTTGGATGACTCCTTTATTATGACAAGTGGTACAAGCTAAGGTATATCATTCCCCAACCTTATGAATGAATTTTTAACGCTCTTTGATGCTCTGTCTTCCTGACTATGTTATATTCTACTTATGGACACTTGACTGTGCATGTAATGAGTTAGTACAACATTGAAAAATACATTATGTAATACTTCTTTTTGTTTCCCTTCTTGGTGATTGCAAGAACTTGAACTTTGGTCTCCCTTAATACCTTTACAACATCTTTCACTATTTTACGTTTTTGAATTTTTAGGTAGCGCTTCAAGTTCTCCAATGGTGGATCTTTCTCTTCCACTTTGGTGCTTATTTTTGGTGGTTCTTCCATAGTAGTTTTTTCCTTTTGGTGGTGGCTCCTTTCCTATCTAATGGCTATTCTTCTAGATAATTCTTGGGTGCTTTCAATGGCTATTCTTCTAGATAATGATTGGGTGCTTTCTCCCTATGTTGTGCTGCTACTTTTGTACTTATCTATGGTGCTCAATCTGTGCAACTTTTACAAATCATCCTACAAACCCTTTTTGGCTATTTTCAAATATCTCAAATCTATGGCCTCTTCAGTACTTCTTCTTTCTTCAAGCTTCTTGTCCAATTCTAACTTCAAATATGATCTCATTCGTTGTCTTCTTCCTCAAGAATCTAGATTCTTGAGATATTCAAAACCTTCTCAAAATTTGGAAAACTTCTTGCCAAATCCTTTTTTCTTTTTAGTATTTTTGTCATATGGTGATAGTTATCCCAAATTCCTCTTAATAGGAGCTTGTCCTGCTTGCAATATTCTGATGTTTTTTTCAAATATCCTCCAATGGCCATTTATTCAATTTTACAATGAGGATTTCTCTAGCCCTCTTCTTTTTTTCTAAAAACTTCTTAAGGCCTCTTCTTTTGAGTCTTCTAATTTTGCAATGAGGCTTTCTCTAACCTTATTCTTCTTCTCAAAAATATTCTTGAGACCTCTTATTTTGGGTATTCTAATCTTGCAGCTACTCAAATATTCTTATTCAATTCTTTAATGAAACCTTACCTTAATTTCTTCAATCTTCCAATTATGAAAATTCTATAATGAGATATCTTTTCTTGGATCTCCAAAATATGTTTCTTCTCAACTCTACAATAGGACCTTATTTAGTCCTCCTATATATTTAGTATTCAAACTTTAATATTCAATCTTCAATCTTCCAAATCTAGAATTTCTTCAATGTGACCTCTTTTCTAGGTCTCTTCAATCTTCAATCTGTAGTCTACAATCTTCAATGAGTACTTCCTTCTTGGTTCTCCTCAATATTCAATGGGGCTTTCTTTCTTGGACCTCCTTAATCTTCAATGACTACTTTTTTGTAAGAAAGAGTTAGAAAATAATAACCAAATATATTCAAATCTCCATAATTCTAAGATCAATAATCTTCACTAGTTATTCCCAAAACTAGTGGAACCAAATCTATGTTGAGTCCTAGTCTTCAAGAGTTTTCCTTCAACCCTATGGAAATAATCTAGCCAAAAATTAATCTAGAATCTTCTTATCTCTATCAAAAATTTCAATAGGACCTCCTTTAAGGGTCTCTTAATCTCTTCAATATAAAGGTCTATCTTCAAGATATTTAAATCTCCTTCTGTTCCAATTTTTCTCTTGGAATAGGTAAATCTTCAACTTTCACTGGTTTTCTTTCAACACAATGAGAAATCTTATCTTGACTAGTTTTCTTTTCTAGGGGTAATTTCTTCAACTTTACTAGTCTCTCCTTAACTAGTAGAAATATATTTTGCAACTAAAAAACTGTGCAAGATAAAACCTTATTGTGGCTCTAGTACCACTATTAGCTTTTGAAGCTAGATACATAGTATAAAGTAACCACAAGATCTAAAACAAAGTTATAATATGAAATATATGATAATTGCAATCTATTAAGCATATAACACTCATAAATAACTTCAGAAATAACTCATATAAATGCCACTAATAAATGCTCATGAAAATATGATCTTTATTGAATAAAGTCCTCAAATACTTCATACTTCATCACTCTCCATTATGATTGTATATGACCAATCACTCTATATCTTTCTACATCTTGCTCACCCTCATATACACATATATACAATGGAATGTGACTCTTCATATGGATCTTTCTTGGCCTTAACTCTTTCTATGACTCTTCATATTCCTATTATATGACACATGTGCACATGGATAACTATACACATTTACATTACCAAAATACTTTGCACACTTGTGCATTTATTACATTGCATAAAGAAAATACTCTCATTCTAGTCTAAGACACTTTCCTAATATAAATATGTACCCAATGTTGTACATTAGCATGTACCAAATGTTGTAATATATTCCAAAAAACCATGGTAATAGTCATCACAACAAGCTCAAGGTACAATAAAAATTAGAAACATATTTAAAAACTTTAAACTAAAATCTTGAGTTTGAGATGATTGAAAACTTTATACAAACCTAAGAAAAATGAGAGAATGCCTATCAAAATTTTAGAAAATGGATCCCTAGTCTATACAAACTAGGGCATGTTTTGTAGGTGCAAAATCTAAAATTAACCTTTCTTAAACCTATATAGGTTGCGTGTTCCTTGATAAGTACTTTTCTTGTCACACCAATCAACTAGTTGGAGATAACAAGTTATGATTAATGTGAGAGCCTAATTTCTTAGATGTTGTATAACCATATGCTTCAAAAAGTGAGGATGGTATGATTTTCCAAGTTCTACATGTAAAATTGGATGTATCCCTATGTAAGGAAATAATTCAAGAACAAATGCATTCTCACTTACATGATGCTGACGAGTTATTTGATCTTTCGGTGTGGTATAGAGATACATTTCTTCTTTAGATAGATTAAAACATCACCCCAATCTAAAATTATTGTAGATCCCTATACTAGTCATGACACTTCTTATACTTTTATTGTTGATCATAAAGAATATCCTACACCTAAGTCTAGATATATTCTACACTTGCTATAAATATTTCATAGTCTTTTCTACTTTCCTACTTTATGTTGATGTCATGGTGATCGTTGATTTCTAGAAGGTGACATCGAATGTGACATTAGGGTGGTATCCATAACATTTATGAAAATGGCTATGATCTAGGGAATAGTGCAAAGTATTATTTTAGGAATCTTGAATATATGATATACTCTTATACAATGTATAAGGGTGGTGATTATACATCTAATGGATATACACTACATTCAATTTATTACATTTAGTTTTTCATCTATACATGGATTGAGGACTATGGAATGCTTGAGATTAATGATTAGTTAGTTTGAGATATGATATCAAAAATTGTTAATGAAATTTTAGTCTCTATTTTATACAATAAATCTAGGCATGCCAAAGTGAACCTAGGATTTCTAAGACAGTACATGGGTAAACTTGATAACATCTATCATTTTCTTGCATGGTGCAATGACAACGATCTTATAGAGAATGTTCATAACCATGAAGATACAATCATGTTATCACTTGATGGTTGGCAAACCTAAGAGAAGATTCATACTAATGAAATTCTAAGATTTATTAGGAACTGACCATGGTGTGTAAAGTCATAGCTTCTTATTTATTGGTTTAGTAAATTTGTAGGGTATATAAGAATGAACATAGAGCTCCACTCTTTGGAACATGTAAAATATATATAAAAATTTGTTTATAGTTTCAAAAATAGGTTATTGATACTAAAGTGCCTAGTTATCTTTGATTAGTGTGCCTCTGAAATCAATATTTAACATGGTATATAAAATAACATGTATACCTTCATAAAATGGTAGAAAAATCCATTATAAATTTGGTTATTAGGTATTAAAATACCATACAACAATACGTGAATGCTTATAAAGTCAATATATGAAGTGTATGACACCTATTAGTCATTGAAATGATTCTAATTGGTATTAATAATAGTAAAAAATGCTTATAGTGATAAGTGAACTAGATAATCTACTTCTTGATTCTGATTTTCCATGTGATGTTTTATTATAAGGTGAAACTATAGGTAGTTCAACTAATTTATGTGTCTTTTTCTAGCTTGACATGAGAATGTAGAAAATATAAAGGCCTATGAGAAAAATGATCATTGATATTTTTACCTAGGATATAGGATCACAAATATTACATAGCTTGAACAATGGATACAACTCCTTATCTTATTTGTAATAGCATCAATCCATATTAGCAAGAGTTTAATAATGGTATACCATTGGATGTATTTTTTTATTTAGAATTAATCCAAGTGTATGGTCATATGCATCAATCTCTAGCTTTAATAACGATAAGATGTTTGGCATGACTAGAATTAGTGTTGAATAAATATATTGTTTTAGCTCATCAAAGGCCTATTATTGTTATGAATTCTAGTGTAAATTCATATTTTCATGTGTGGCCTAGTAAATATTCCATTAAATACATGAAAACCCTATTATGAGTCTATATTTGAAGTTAAAAAGGCTAAGAAAAATCATAAGTTTTATTTGTTCTTATGTTTGGTCACTCTTAGATGATGTAGATCTTTAGGTATATATGTATCTCCTATTAATTATTGATGTAGCCCAAGTATGAGATCTATATACTACCAAATGTATACTTTGTTAGGTTGGCTTAAATGTTAAGTTCACATAGTGTCCAAACCTTGGTGCATATACTATAAATATTCTTCTCATATTTTATTAAATTAGCAAATTCCATTCAAGTAGACAATGATAGACACTATGAGTGGTCAAATGACACCATTCATGATGCACATGAATGTTACTACATAGTTGGTCAAGTTGAATGTCATAGTCAACCACTCATGTAGTCCCCCTCTAATCTTGAAAATTGTATTTCAAATATTTATAGGGTTGATTAATACTCGATGATAACCTAATTCAAGGTTGATCTTGATGAAATATTGATCTTCCTCTATATGTTCTAACATATCACTAATTCATGGTGGCGGGTACTTGTTATTCACTAACATTTTATTCAATACCCTATAGTCATTATAAAAACATCACATCCAATCATTATTTGGTGCTAGCAACATGGGATGACCATATGACAATGAACTTGGAAAACATTTATCCTAATAAATTAACACATGTATATAGTGTTAGATATAATCATTCCCATATAATTATTGGTGGTATAGAGGGTTGCTAGAAAGAGTTGATCTAGGGATCAAGTTGATCTTATGCTTCACTAAGTAGTGGAAGAGACTACTCTGGGATCTTGAAAGGTATTTGAATATTATTAGAGAAGTGATTCCATTTTCTAAGATAATGTACAACAATGTATAACTAATAATACAAGGGTGAATTTTTGGTGCTATGGTTGTTAGGATGAATCATCACAAAAAAAACTTTGAAGTGTGAAAAATAAGTTCATTATATTACTTTTTCAAAAATAAAGTAACCTAGGCACTCTAGTATCTACTATGTCACCCATGCAATTCACATAGACAATTATTGTAGATAAACTTGATAGGTTGTTCGGAAATAAAATAGGTAAGGCCTTTCTAGTAAGACATCACAAAATATCTAGTGGTACTACATCATACATGAATGAGGCATGTATTAAATTGATGTCATACTTGAGGATGCATTGGTGTTGAACCTCAATATCTTTCCCTAGATGGAGCTAATTTAAAGATTAAGGTTATGGTTATGTCATTTTTTAGAACCCAAAGGATTGACTATTTCTTTTGCTATGATTTTTTTTACTCTCTATTTAGCAATGTCATAAAGAGACATACCTTTTACCTAGGATTAAATATAAAAAATATGTTATCTTTTTGAAAAGGGATCTAATGTTGGAGCATTGCTTCCCTATTGAGATATAATGCTTTGTCATGTGCTATTTGCTTCTCATTCTTCATTTAATAACTAGGAACAACCACTAACTTCTGGAACCATTAATATCTTTTGTTATGCCTAAAAATATAAATCATTATGGATCTTATGGTGGTTGCATAATTGTTGTTCACCTTATATTTTATCTTGTCTTATGCTATTGTGTTATGGGTATCTTAGAAACTAATATTATAGGCAATTAAAAAATTGATGAGTAGGCACACTAGTGTTATGCATGAGATGAACACTAGAACCTTCTATTTGGATCATGATCTCTCCTCTACTTTTAACACAAAGCAAAATCCTTATGCAAAGAATTTTAGCGAAAGGAACTCCATCTATGAATAAGCATGATTTTCTAATCCATTGATAAATTTAAGGACTTTATGCTTGTCATGATTGTCAATGTAAATATATCTCATAAGTTCAATGAATTCATTAGTGTATAACTAGATAGACTAGTCTGTATACTAGCATAGTAATTAGAATTACATGTATTGATCTTTATAATGTTGTAAGGGTATAATCTCTTGTGCACTATATTGAAAAATTCTATCCAGGTTATGATAGAGTCTTCTTCTTCTACAAACTTATTGCTAGTTGTTTCCCACCAATAGGCAACTAATTTTAACATCTTTAAAAATATGAAATCAATTTTGTTAGAGTTGAAAAATATATTAGAACTATTGTAGGCCTCAAAATATTGAATTCAATTATCTAACTCTTCAATATTGATCCATCCTAAGAATACTAGAGTATCAATATTGTTCTACACCTTAAGAGGACCATGACTGCAAAATGGTGTAGGGTTGGAAGTTGAGAATGAAGTTCCCATATTGATAATAAGATATAAAAATTATACAAACAATACATTCTCCTATTTTTCAAGGTCCTCTCATATGAGATTCTTGACATCGTATAATTCTACCTCTAATTATGCTATAGATTTATTATTTTTTATGTTCATTTGTAGATAGTACATGATTTTAGATAGTTGAACATGAAACCTAGTGTGATACCTTGTGTTTTGTCCTATGAATGTGTATGAATGAGTAGTTAATGATGTAACTTATTTGAGGGTCTATTGTAGACAAGGATGACTATAAATAAGATTAATAAAAAAAGAAATTAATGATTGAGACTACTTTGATACCATTTGATGTACATGACAAGGCCCTAGATATTGTTGTGTGGAGGATAACTTCAATAATTAGATTTTGGTATCTAAAAGTTATAGTTTAGAGTTGTGCAACAACAACAAATAAATGCACTTCACACGAGAAAACAAACATAGTTATAGATGATGATGCAATTGAAAAAATATACTATAGAATATAAGGCCCATGTATTAAGTAAAGCAATGTTACAAATGTTTAACACAATGGTATTGGTGTTATAGGATGTAGGGTACTTTGAAAGTAAGTAGCAAAATAAATACTAAGGTGGGAGGAGAAACCTAAGTCTATAACAAGAAAAGGAATGAGGGACTAACTAGGAGAGGAAAAGAATAGACAAAAGATCAAAAGGAGTTCATGCACTATGCTTTATAGAATTTATGTACATAATTTATAAAACAACTAGAAGGTGAGATGCTTTAGCATCTATTTAATTAAGTAGTTATAGAAATAATGAGGAAACCTCAACTTGAATTGCCTATGTGTTTGATACTTATCATTAGAATAATGTGTGGTTTAAATGATCCTATGTATAGAGGTTTCACATATCTAGTGCTATGAGATACTCTTTCCATCTAATGTTAATGGGTGACACATATTATTGGTTTCAAAGGAAGGTTGGCAACATTGAATTCATGATTCCACAAGTTGATTTCATACTAGTTTTTCAGAACAAAAGCTCAAGTAGATACCAAGCTCTACAAGATGGAAAATCTTTGACATTGTCTCCTCCATTATTTCAATCAACATTGTGGCTCCCGGAGAATATATAAATAACAATTACAAATCATTATCAAAAGTGAAATAAATATTATGACATCTTTTATAAAAAGTAACTATAGTTTAAACAAATTCATAAATAAACTTGACATTAATATTTTTCTCTTTCCTAGAAAAACTAACCATATTTTTTTGCTTCTAGTATTACCCATACCATTTGATTTTATCTATATTTTTATATAGTATCTCTTTGAACTTTTAGAACAAAAACTACTAAATAATCTCTCACCTTCATAATATTTTTGAACGAATCCTTCGCTACTTAATTTTATTAAATGTATTAAAATTAAATTAAAATATACATTGAAATAATTCCATCTGCCTAAATCCAAACAAACAAACCGCTCAGACGCAAACGCACTCTGAGGGAGTAATCGGACGAAGACGCTCTCGGATGGAACTGCAAGGGCATTACCAGTTGCAATTATGGACGATACGATACGAATGAATAAATAAATAATAGAAGAATAATTCACCGGGATTTGTGGTTCGAAATGAGAAGAAGAAAGTTGGAAGAAGAAAGTGTAATTGAAGAAGGAGAAGATAAGGGAAAGATGAATCTTTCTTTGGTTCTACTTGGAAATATCGTCCAAAAACAATAAGCTGTCTTTTCTTTGGTTCTACTTGGAAATATCGTCCAAAAACAATAAGCTGTCTTCCCCACATTGACATTGGAAGGCCCTAACGTTTGTCGGTAACTAAATTTTCAAATTTTCAAACTCGTGAGATGACTCGCTGCTTCTATGTCCACATCAAGGCCAACTCACAAGCCAAAAGGAATAGAAGAATAATAAACTTGGATTTGTAATGGATTTGTGGTCGAAAATGAGAAGAAGAAACTTGGATGAAAAAGTGTAATTGAGGAAGAGAAGACAAAGGGAAAGATGATTGGATTTGTGGTCTAAAACGAGAAGAAGAAAGTTGGAAGAAGAGGATGTAATTGAGAAAGGAGAAGCAAAAGAAAGATAATTTTTTTTGGTTTTGCTTGTACAAATATTATGGAAAAAGCAGTAAGCTGTTTTTTCATATTGATTGAAAATATCATGAAAAAAATAATAAGCTGTTTTTCTCACATTGAAAAAAAGCAAGGTGTCGGGTGCGGGGAATCATGGATGCGGGTGCGACCTTCAAAAATAAGATTCGTGGGATGCGATGCGGCTAGTTTTTTTTTTTAATTGAAAATCGTAAATTTGTATTAATATAAAAGGAAAGATACTATTAGCCTGAAGGCACAATATATAAACTAAAACTAGCTGGAAAGAAACCAGAATTTCCTATAAAAGACTAAGACTACATCATATGTCTTTGATCATTACAATAATATAACTCAAAAAACTTAAAGCTATTTATACAATGCTGGAATAACATAAAGTACTTATAACCAAACTGTCTAGAATCTGAAATATGCCTACTATCATCCTGAACCTGATAACTCATGAGAAGCTTCCTGAACTTGTCCTTGTAATACAACATGCTCCTGGAAACCTGTATAGCAATTTTGAAAATTGTGAGTCTCCTAAGAGACCCAGTAAGAAACCTCTGATCCGCTTGGAAAATATCCTTGTTTCTGGCTATCCATAAAAACCATAGAATCTCAATAGAAAGTAAAAGCTAAAATATGTTATAACAATTAACCATATGTGGAATAAAACCAAAAATAACATGTTGTTTAACCATATCAAGATTATAATTCTAGCCTGAAGTATCTGAAGTATCGCAGAAAACAAATATGCCATATTTCTTTAGCAAAAAAAATTCAAAAAATATATGCTGAGCAGATTCAGGAACCTTGCAGATAGAACATAATGTAATATCATTCATATCTCTAGATATAGGAAGTCTTTGAAGCAAAAAAAGCCACCGAAAATAACTCTTTTTAGGCTGTAAAATACTGAACCAAATAGTCTTCAACATGTTTTTCCCAAACATAATGCTAACATCTAGGTGCCAACTATTTATGATATGAAGAATGATACCATTATTATCCATAACCATATTATAAAGTAATTTAGGTTTAACTTTGCTAAATATCTACCATCTTGCCACATAACCTTGTCAAAAAAATTATGCTCATCATATATAGGCTTAGATTTCCTGATAGAATCTCTTAGTAAAGAATATGTTCTCCACTGAGATAGAAGAATATCATACTGAGAACTAAGATACTGCCATGATTTTAGAGCACCATTATCCATGATATCATCAAAAGTAATAATACCTTTATAAGCCCACTTCTTAGCAGAACAACCTTGGGTTAAGGCAAGAAGCTTATTATTATTAGATAAAGACCACCATATAGAGTTGTGAGCAAAAAAGACATTATTATCCACAATGTGATGATTATAAATAAGAATTTTACGTTTCACCAAATCCCATGCTTTCCAAAGACTCTTAAAAATAGTTGAACCTGCAAGAGTAGCTAAAAAATTACCAAACATGATATCAATCATATGCAGGCCTTTCCAAGTATGAGCTTTTTTTGGGATAGAATTGATAATATTATGTCTAATTAAAATTTTCCAAGGTTCATCACCTTTGATACTCTTAACAATCCACTTAATAGCTAATGCCATTCCTTGCACTCTTAAATTTTTCAAACCTAAACCACCTTTTATTTTGTTGGTTGTACACCATATCCATTTGACAACATGCCTTTTGTTACAAGTATTAATGCCTGTCCACAAAAAGTTCCTGATATATTTATGAATATCATTAACTTGATATGAACTGAATAGCCAGGCTGAAGCAAAGTAAATTGTATAAGAGGAAATGATTTTTTGACAAACTTGAAGTCTTCCTGCAATGGATAAATATTTGTTATTCCACTTATTAAACTTATTAATAATCCTGCTTTTGATCAACTGCAAAAGGGATTCCCAAAAATGTAACCTATTTAGAAGGACCTCCCCACTGAATATCAAATTTAGCCAGTCAACTTGGAGCCATGAAATCCCAACTTAATAAAATGGATTTAGACATAGCAACTTTAGCTCCAGAAGCATTGCAAAAACATGATAACTTAGCAAAAAGAGATACAAAATTTTCTTCAGTTAACTTAACAAAAATAGAAGTGTCATTAGCAAAATGTATGTTCATCAGCTCTCGACCATTTGGTAATGTAATACCATGAACAGGAGGACTAAGACGATTTTCTCTTAAAATATAGAATAAAGCATCATTAGCTATCACAAATAGGGATGAAGCTAACGGATAACCTTACCGAATAGATCTTTGTAAAAGAATAGGTTCAGAAAGAGAACCGTTAACATCCATGTAAGCAATAACATCAATAAGAAGAACTTTGACCATTTTGCAAAAAATATGAGGAAAACCAAAAGCTTCAAGGGCCATAAGAATATATGCCCATTCAACTCTATCATATGCCTTTTCAAAGTCTAAAAGAAGAATACCAGTATTTTTACTAGAACATTTTGACCAATTTAACGCCTCCCAGCTGGTAATCAAATTTTCAAGTATATACCTGCCTTTTACAAAACCTGTCTGGACTGAATTAATAAATTTAGGAAGGTACTTAGCAATTCTTAGAGCCAATACCTTGGCTAAAATTTTATAAGATACATTAAGCAACGTTATTGGCCTCCAATTTTTAACCAAGGACTTATCACCATATTTGGGGAGAATTTTGATAATACCAGTGTTAATTTCCTTCCCCAAAGAACCATTATTAATAGCTTCATAATACAACTGGAAGAGGTCATCAATAATCCAATGAGAATTTTTCTTATAGAATTCTATAGGTAACTCGTCAGGCCCAGGAGCCTTATCATTATTAATAGATTGAATGACAATAAGAATTTCTTCTTTATAAATAGGTTGATCTAATATAAAAGCATCCTGATCAGAGATCTTACGAGGGGTGAGAGAGCAAAAATGTCGCCTGTCCTCTAATCTAAAATCATTATCTTCAGAAGAAAATAAATCTTTATAATATTGAAAAAAAATATTCTTAATAATACTTGGATCAACAATCAACTCATGACCATTCTATATACCAGCTATTTTATCAATCAAACTTCTTTCTTTTAAAAACTTGAAAATTTTTGAACCTTTATCTCCATCATGAAGCCAACTAAGCCTTGCCTGAATTCTTTGACCATGAACTCTATTGGCTTGCAGGTTCCTAAGATCATTTTTGATGGAAATAATCTCTTCTTGATAATCTATATTAGAAGGATATTTTTGAAGACATGATTCAAGCTGAAATAGTCTTGATTGAAGAGATCTTTCATATTTCTTTGAATCTAATGCACGTTGCTTTCCTATGGTTTGAAAAATCTTCTTCCAGCTACAAATATTCATATTCCATCTATCAATAGCACTGGACTTACTAAGTAACCATTTATTAATCTCTCGTAGAGTAAAAATAGCATCTGAACAATCTGAAGATTCTAGTAATGAAGTATTAAGATGAAATTTCCAAGATGTATAAAATTATGCAATGTTTCATCATAAAATTTCAACTGAATAACAATAGGAGAATGATCTGAGAACGTATTAGGTGATACAAGAACCCTGTTTCCATCTGACATTTGATCAACCGGAAAAAGGAACTTGAAACATAAAACCTATCCAATATGCAATAAATCCTATTGATATCCTTTTGCATATTACACTAGGTAAACCATAACCCCTTATGATTATTTTTTTGGCCCTCCAAAAGATCCATTAGATTAAAATAAGACTTCAGATTTGACCAGTGAAAATATTCCTCACCCTTCCATTCTACACTTAAACCTCCACATTTATCTTCATGTGATTCCACCATATTAAAATCACCACAAAAATTCCATGGTATTTTATGAATATTAAGACCCCATTTCCATAGATCACATTGTTCTCGATGATCATTAGACGCATAAATGGAGCAAATTCCAAACTTACTATTGTTCTTTTCTAAAATTACCCAAACAACTCGATTACAAGGAGAGCAACCATGATCAATAACCTTAGATGACCAATATGGTGATAATAAAATCACAGCACCACCTTTACCAGGTGAATGATTGGTACAAAAATAACAAGCATCTCTCCAAATCACTTTAAGAGCAAAGTGCAATAACAAACTTGAAGCTTTAACTTATTGCAAGGAAAAACAATCAATTTTAACAACAAATTATAAGAAATTCTTAACAAAATACTTTCTTTCAGGGGATTCTAAACCCCTTACATTCCAGCTAAAACATTTAAATGTCATTTTCAAAATTATGTGATTTAGATCTACCTCTATCCAACTCATTGGCAGCATAAACAAATTTATTATTAGTAACAGGATCCAAATCCCGTCTTCTTTTCTTCTTTTCCACAACAGACCAACCAATATCCTAAATAGCATTAGCATCCCTTACCATATGATTATCAATAGACTTAATTATCTACATAATGGGAAGAGCAAGCACATCAGAAATATCCTCCTTAGTTAAGTTTTTAGTTATTGTTGATGACTCAAATATTTTAAAAGAGTTATTTTTCTTATAATCTAATTCTCTGTGATTAATAGTAGAAAGAGCAAGCTCCCGAGCATTCCTTTTATGCCCAAAATCAGAATTAATATCATTAACCAAATGAAAATCATTAACTTCATTGTCATCACAAACTGAAGATATCACATGCACATCAATATTATTAACAATAACCCCACAACCTTGGGCATAAGTATATTAAATATTAACTAAATCAGTATTAATACAACCATTAACAGGTTCTACGACTTCAAAATCAACATTATGTTTATAGTGACAACATAATGTTAACAACCATGACATAATCTAGATGTAAGCCAGTCGAGACATTATTTGCCACATTATCAGAAGAAATAATATTATTCTCTTCAACAGTATTCACATTTTCAACAACCCTACTATTAGAACCAACATTTTCATTTCCAGCATTCGAAGATTTTAAGCAAGAGGCCACATTCATATTTATAACAGACGATGATTCTGAAAGATTATTCATCACAAAACCAGTAATATTCATATTTCCAACATCAACATTATTATTTTGACCAACAAAACCATTTTCCACAGAAGAAGAAGAAACCCCATCAAATATTTTAACCATACAAGCTTCCTGATTAAGGTTAGGGTTTACACTCATCCTCACATCATTTACTGATTTCACAATAGAACCAACCGAATGTATGTTATTAGGAGAAATATTATTATCAACTGAAAAAGAGAAACCCCCACTTTTCTTATGAAGAAGAGGACAATTTCTGCGAACATGACCTTATTTTTTACAGATAAAACAAGCATTCATGCCACCTAATAGTTCCAATTTACAAACAAAGCTATTATTTCCACATTTTCACTCCACTTCATCCAAAAAATCAATCTCAGGAAAGATAGAAATAAAAACCCTAGCGTCCATATGTGGAAGAATAGTTTTTGAGTCTTTTATTTGAAGGGTTATGCCAAATGAAGCTAGAAATTGTGGCAGAAAGGGCCAAAGAACCAGTGGAAAATTTTTAAACACTACCCACCTAGGGTGAGAAACAAAAAACAATTCCTCACATAATATTTTCGGCGACCATGCAAAAGCCCTAAAAACTGACCTTCCAAAATTCCAGAACTGCTTTTTTAACACCTTGTTTTGCATTTGCCCAAATTTAAAAATAAACAAGAAAATCCCTTTTTGAACCATTCTGCAAAATGACAACTGTATATCCAACTTTTTCCCCCATACATTTAATAATCATTCATCAAAAAACCTTCTGGAAGGTAAATTTTCAACATTTAACGCTACAAAGAAAATAACAACATTTTTAAGCCTTTCTTGTTCATGGTTTAACGCATCACACATCTCACAGCTATGAGACAAGGTAACCTACAGGAAGAATTAGAAATATTCTTACCTGTGACAGAGAAAGATGCATCATGTGAAACTGCTTTGGTATCTCCTACAGTTAATATATCCTTGAACGAACGTGGTTCTCCCTCCAGGTGAATCATCCTCCATGTGACTGCCAATTCTTTCACTACTCGCCATGATTTCAGCCTCTTATTTTTCTTTCCATTTTCTAACTATTCATTTTAAACATCTAGTTATATATATATATATATATAATTAAAAAATAGTTAAAACATTATATTTGTCATTTATTTAATTATTTATTATTATATTAGTTATCCTAAGAACTCTAAGGAATGAGTCGTATCCATAGTTCCTATGGGGTCAGGAAAAGTTAATACATGTCCATGCATCTTCTCCAGTATCAAGCTTTGACTGTGTGAGTTTTGTGTTGAAACCGTGCAAGATATTATTGTAAGTGTAAAGATGTGAATCCTCGATCGCTTTGATTTGCAGGCCCTAGGCCCTGTGCTTCTTTGACAGAATAAAGCAACGATTTATACCAATCTTCGTGAGTTGCGAAAACATTACGTATTGCGGATTTATCTATATGGATTATATATGTTGGGGCACGCTCCACATCTTCTACACTAGTCTTGACCCTATACATAGAGGTGAATAAAAGGAGTAACAACCCAAGAACGAGATTCCTTGCACCCATTTTTATATTCATCTATACTCTTAGTACCGTGATCCTTCAGGGCCAATTGATGAGATCAAATACAAGTCGTCTTCCATGTTGGGAAGATAGCCTATGGTTCATGATTGCTATGTATTAAACTAGTTTATTTGGAATGTTCGGGATAAGGGAAAGTACAATTACCATCGGTTTTTTTCCCTATGTTAATGCCCAAACTGGGCTGGGTTTGGTTGGGTGAACCCTGATTGACCACAAGGTTTGGCTTCGTTGAACTCTGACTAATAGGGTTCGGCTTCGTTGAACTCTAACTAATCAGACAGGGTTTGGATGGGGTTCGGCTCAACCGTACCTGATCGTAAACCTGTGAACCCGGTGCGGGTGTGGATTCTTGCACCCAGTCAACTGGATGCGAGAACCCCATTTCAGTAAGTTGTTTTCCCCACATTGATATTGAAAGGCTTTTCGTAACCAAATTACCAAACTTGTGAGACGACTCCCTGCATGTATGTCCACATTAAGACCAACTCACAAGCCAAAAGCAATAGAAGAATAATTCACTTGGATTTGTGGTCGAAAATGAAAAGAAGAAAGTTAGAAGAAGAGAGTGTAATTGAGGAAGGAGAAGACAAAAGAAAGATAATTGTTTCTCAAAAATAATTCACTTGGAGTGTAACTGAGGAAAGATGAATTTTTCTTTGGTTTTGCTCGTACAATTATCACTTCAAAATATCGTAGGAAAAGGAAGGCCGTGATGTTTGTCCGTAACCAAGTTTTCAAACTCTTGAGATGACTCGCTGCCTTTATGTCCACATTAAAACCAACTCACAAGCCAAAAGCAAAAAGCTTTTAGGAAAATGATTGATGTATATTAAATTTTATTTTTTATTTTTTTAATGGTATTTATTTATAATAATTAATTTATGTTTGAAGTTAGTTTTTTATATTAATTATATTTAACATTAAAAAATATATATTCAATGTTTTATAGTTTTATGTTTTAATTATATTATTTGTGAATCTCTAAAACAATACAATATATATTAATCAGATTATTATAATATTTTATAATATTTAATAATTATTATTATAAAATTAAATAATAAAGAAGAAACATTAAATACAAGAATGATTTACATTCATTTAAAATTTAAATTTTTAATTATTAAATATTTATTTGAATTTTTTATTTATATTTTAAAAATATTTTTAAAATTTTAAATTTTAAATCTTAATTGTTTATATTTTATATGTTTATCTAAATTATATTAAAATAAAATTAAGTGCATCAATATAAACAATTTAATATTAAAATAAATTAATTACTGGTATACTTGAATATGGCTTTAAAATAAATTAATGGTAACAAAGCTAAGTTGAGTTTATGGTGGTCTAAAAAATTGAAATTAAAAAAAAATCTAATATAAAAATATACTAGCGTTTAAACAAAAAGTAAAAAAAGTAAAAAATAATACGTAAAAGTTGATAGAAATTAAACGTGATTTTATGCATATAATATCTCTAACAGATCTTATCACCAAAATTCGATTGCAAATCTTTGACATCTGATCACCGTAATTTTCCAGCGTGTGCATTTAATACCAATAGTTGCGATTGGAAGCAAACCCTAGTTTTTGAGTTAAAGGTGTATCAGAAGATAATCCTTAACCTCTCTTCCACCCAGATATATAAGGAGGTGGTGTCTTTCAGAAGTTGTGTGCAACACAAGAAAGAAGGAGCAAGCAGATCTAGAGCATGCAGCGTAGAGCAAAGAGAAGAAGTGTGAAGATAACCCGACAAAACACTTTGAAGAACGTGGAGGTGAAGCTGAAGCATTCACAGACTCCCATCTGAGTTGAACTTGCAACTCCACTTGCAAATGTTTGTGCAAAGGTTCCTTTATTTTGCATTGAAAAATTACAATCGCATTATATTTAATAGTTGGATAATATAAGATAGATTTACATTTGAATATTTGAGCCTTCGTGTGATTAAATTACTATGTATTTTGAAAAATCCTTGGTGGGATCGATAAATAGATGTCGCATCATTTTGCACAAGTTATGCACTAAAAAAGCCCTTGACCTCTTTGACTAGAGAAATATCTATTTTCGGTCGTTGCTCCTCCGAAAAATCTCTTTTGCACTTATTTCCTTCGAAAAGGTGTTTCACGAATTATTTACTCCGAAAAAGGTATTTTTGCCCTGTTGCGCGAAAGATATAAAAAAAGGCTTTTGCCCCAAAAATCATTTTCGAATGGGCGAAATAACTCACAGCCCGAAATTGACTGTGGTCAAATCTGCCTTCATTGAATTTATTTTCGGGACTCCATTATCCCAAAAAGAGATTTCGGGACTTATTTTCTCGAAAAGGTAATTTGGGACTCACATATCCTAAAAAGAGATTTCAAGACTTATTTTCTCCAAAAGAGGCTTTCAGGACTTATTTATCCCGAACAGGTGTTTCAAATTGATATCAGAACTAGCGCCTTCCCATGGACGATAAGAAGCAATGGCTTCCAGTAGCAACCCTTTGCAGTTGCAGATCCCACAGTTCAATGGCAAGAATTATGATTACTGGAGCATCTAAATGAAAATCCTGTTCGAGTCTCAAGAGCTATGGAACTTGGTCCAAAATGGTTACACAGAACCAGCAGATGCAAAAACCGTAAGCACTCTCTCCCAAGCAGAGTTAGATTTACTGAAGAAGAATCAGAAGAAGGACCAGAAGGTATTATTTTATATAATGCAGGCGATCGAGGAGATAATCTTCCTGTGAATTGCAACAACAACCACATCGAAGGCGGCATGGGAAATTCTTTCCAGCTCCTAGGGCACTGACAAAGTGAAGTTGGTATGGTTGTAGATGCTGAGAAGATATTTTTAGAACTCGCAAATGAGTGAGTCGGAGTCCATGAGCAACTTATTTACCCAAATAATGGGTGTTATAAACCAAATGAGTTGAATTGAGAGAATGTGGAGAACTAAATATTGTGGAGAAGATACTGAGGAGCCTACTAGAAAAGTTTGACTTAGTAGTGATTGCAATAGAAGAATCAAGGTATTTGACAATCCTCTTTGTGGATGAGCTCATGGGTTCTCTACAAACACACGAGCAGAGGCTGAGTCGATCATATCAGTCCTTGTTGGAGCAAGCGTTCAAGATGCAAGTCTCATTATGAGACAATAACATAGAAGAATCACACTAAGGAGCCTGTAGTTCTCAAGGAGGAAGAGGATAGAAATGTAGGCAATAAACACAAGGATGTAAAGGTTGTCTGGTCAAAAAGTAGCACAGGGATGCATTCCCTACAGGGTAGTCTTTGAGAGCTTCACAACCATTGGAGCTGGTACATTCAGATATTTGTGGTCTAATACAGACCAACACATTTGCTGGACATAAATACTTCTTGACTTTTATAAATGACTTCAGTTAGAGGATATGGGTATATCCCATCAAGTAAAAGTTAGAAGCTTTCAAAAAATTTAGGGAGTTCAATGCTTTGGTTGAGAAACAAAGTGACTATTATGTGAAGACTCTCAGAAAAAATGGAGGAGGTGAGTATATCTCCAATGAATTCCATAATTTTTACAAACAGAATGGAATTCAAAGGTAGCTCATAGCCAGATACACAACATAATAGAATGATGTTGTAGAGAGAAAGAACAGAACCATTATGGAGATGGCATAGAGTATGTTGAAGGCCAAGGCATTACCACATGAGTTCTGGATAGAAGTTGTATGTTGTGCAGTTTATCTGCTACATAGGTGTCTCACAAAGAGTGTGAAGGACAAGATTCCTCAAGAAGCCTAGAGCAACCAGAAGCTGAGCGTGGCTCATTTAAGAGTTTTTGGGTGCATAGCATATGTAAATGTTCCAGATGAGAAGAGAAATAAGTTGGACGAAAAGTTAGGGAAATTCATCTTTATTGGGTTTAGTGAAGAGTCGAAGGCATATAGGCCATATAATCCTATCACAAAGAAGTTGATTATTGGCCGAGACATGAAGCTCCTGGAATATGAAGCATTGAACTAGAAATCCCAGACTAATCAGCCAGAACCAGCAATCATTGAGTCTGAGGACTTGGAAGAAAACAAAGTGCATCATCCTGTAGCTTCAAGCAGCAATACTGGAGCTAGCAGCAGCACTGTCTCATCATCACAAATACCTCCACTTATAAGCAAGTATCTCCAACTTGAGGATACCAAAAAATATAAGGAGCTTGTAAAGCATTTATGAGGTAACTCAAAATCAAATAGATGAAGAACATTCTAATTTTTCTTTATTTTTTGAGTGTGATCTAATTTTATTTGAAGAAGCAATTCAAAATCGAAAATGGGTATAAGCTATGGATGATGAGATAGAAGCCATAGAGAAGAACCATACTTTGTAGTTGATGGATCTTCTAGTAGGGAAGAAGACCATTGGGGTCAAATGAGTATATAAAGCCAAGTTTAATGCCCAAGGTGAAGTTGACAAACATAAGACCAGATTGGTGGTGAGAGGCTACAAAAAGTCATCGATTGACTATCATGAGGTGTATGTTCCTGTAGCGAGACTTGACACAGTCATAATGATCATGGTATTTGTAACCCAAAAAGGTTGCAATATTTATTAGATGGATATCAAGTCTACCTTCATCAATGGAGTGTTGGAAGAGGAGGTCTACATAGACCAACCACCCGACTATGATCTGGAAGGGTAAGAAGGCAGGATCTTGAAATTGAAGAAGGCTTTGTATGGGTTGAAGCAAGCACCTAAGGCTTGGTACAACTAGATTGATGTCTATTTTTAGAAGAATGTGTTTATCAAATACCCATATGAGCACACTCTGTACATGAAGACAAGTACAAAGGAGAACATGATAATAATTTTCTTGTATGTAGATGATCTTATTTATACTAGCAATAGTATTATGCTCTTTGAACAGTTTAGAACTGATATGAAGAAGGAGCTCAAAATGATGGACTTAGGCTTGATGAAATATTTTCTATGCTTTGAAGTTGACCGGTACACGGATGGCATCTTCATTTCTCAGGGTAAGTATGAAAAATATGTCCTGAAGAGGTTTAAGATGGAGGACAACAAACCTGTCATCACACTAGTTTCTATAGGTCTAAAACTAAGCAAAAATGATTATGAAAACAATGTTGATCCAACATTCTACAAATGACTTGTTGGAAGTCTAATGTACCTGATAGTAACCAAACCAGATCTGATGTTTATAGTGAGTCTGATTAGTAGGTTTATGGAAGCACTGAAGAACACTTACTTGTAGGCATGCAAAAGAATATTGTAGTATGTGAATGGGACCAAAAACCATAGATTTTTTTATACCCAAAAAGACCAGCTTGAACTGATTGCCAACATAGATAGTGATTGGTATGGTAGTACAAATGATTGAAATAGAACTTTCGGCTATGCTTTTCATCTTGGATCAAGAGAAGTTTTGTGGTCCTCAAATAAGCAACCGATAATTGCATTTTCCACTGCAAAGGCAGATTATGTTGCCACCACTTCAGTTGCATGCTAGGTAGTTTGGCTAAGGAGAATTTTGAGTGAGTTGAATCATCCATCGGAAGGAGCAACACTATTTTCTATGACAACAATTCAGCTATAGCACTATCAAAGGATTCAATGTTTCATGGCAGGACCAAGCACATTGAGATCTGCTACCATTTTATTAGAGAGCTGGTGAAAGCTAAAAAAATTGATTTAGTATGTTTTAGGTTAAAAGAGCATGTAGTAGACATTTTCACAAAACCTTTGAAGGAGGAAGACTTCAATAGGCTGAGGGAAATTCTAGGCATCAAAGTCTTTGTGAAATATCATTTAAAGGAGTATGTTAGAAATTGAATGTGATTTCATGTCTGTAATATATCTGATAGATCTTATCGCCAAAATCTGATAGCAAATCTCTGACATCCGATCATCGTAATTTTCCAATGTACGTATTTAATACCGGTAGTTGTGATTGGAAGTAAACCCTAGTTTTTGAGTTAAAGGTATATCAGAAGATAAGCCTTATCCTCTATTTCATCCAACTATCTAAGAAGGTGGTGTCTTTCATAAGTTATGTGCATCACAAGAAAGAAGGAGCAAGAAGGTCTAGACCGTGCAGCGCATAGTGAAGAGAAGAAGTGTGAAGAGAACCCGATGAAACACTTCAAAGAACATGGAGGTGAAGCTGCAACATTCACAGACTCTCATTTGAGTTGAACCTACAACTCCACTTGTAGATGTTTATACAAAGGTTCCTTTATTTTGCATTGTAAAACTATAGTCTTAGTATGTTTAATAGTTGGATAATATAAGACAAATTTACATTTTAATATTTGAGCCTTTGTGTGATTAAATTGTTGTGTATTCTGGAAAATCCTTGTTGGGACCGATAAATAGATGTCGAATAATTTTGGGTAAGTTATGCACCAAAAAATCCCTTGACCTCTTTGACTAGATAAATATATTTTCGGCCGTTGCTTCTCCAAAAAATCTATTTCACCTTTATTTCCTCTGAAAAGGTGTTTCGTGACTTATTTACTCTGAAAAAGGTATTTTTGCCTTGTCGCACGAAAGACATAAAAAGGCTTTCACCCCAAAAATCATTTTCGAACAGGCAAAATTAACTTGCAGCCTGAAATTGACTACGGTCAAATCTACCTTCGTCGAATTTATTATCAGGACTCTGTTATCCCGAAAATGAATTTTGGAACCTGTTTTCCCGAAAAGGCATTTTGAGACTCCCATATCCTGAAAAGGGATTTCAGGACCTATTTTCCCTAAAAGAGGCTTTCGAGACTTATTTATCCTGAACAGGTATTTCAAAGTAGAAGTAAAAAGGAAAGGTATAGTTAGTGTATGTTTGTTCACCACGGTGCCACTTCCACGCCTTGTTCATTTTTTCTTTCGACTCATTTATTTCCACTCCTCGTTCCTACTTTCTTTTGACTCATTTGAAAATATAGCAAACCCAGAACCACACTTTCACTTTATATTTCAATATTTTCTTTGTTTAACAAATGCAAACACAAATTTAACACATTTTTTTAACATTTAATTCTCATATTACATTTTATGATCCGTTTTTGTCAGAAAAATAAATTAAAATCATGCAATAATTCAATCATTTCACAATTCTTCGACGATTGACGAAACTTAAACTTTCTAAAATTTGGGATGGTCGTCATTGTTAAACAACGAAAACAATAAATAGAAACTAATGAGCACCTTGTCCGTAAACTTCTACAATTTTCTCTACACTTACGGTTCTCGTGATGAGTGCCTTGTCCTTAAATATTTTTTAAGAGGCGGTCATGATTTTAAGATTTGTTTTAAAAATTTGATTATGGTTTAATATCTATTTTTTTAATAGGTTGAAAATTTGAGGGCTTATGAGGGCCACCTTTGCTATGAATTAAACATGGGTCTCTATTAGGAAAGCCCAATGCATTTTTCCATTGTGGTGTTTTTGTAGGGACTTTGCAAATGTATGTATTACACCATAGTTTTATTGAGTTTTTCTAGTAAATTTGATTCCAAATAAATTTTTTTCTAGAGACTAATAAATACTTTTAATTTATGTGAAATTAAGCCAAAGGACAGTTTTATACCTTTAAAAGGTTATTGTTTAATATATATTTTTTAATAGGCTGGAAAGTTGAGGGCATATAGGGGCCACCTTTGCTATGAATTGAACTTGAGTCTATATTAGGAAAGCCCAATACTTTTTGCGATTGTGGTTTTTTTGTCAAGACTTTACAAATGTATGTGTTACACCATAGTTTTATTGAGTTTATTCATAAATTTGATGTTAGAATAAAATTTCTTATAGAGACTAATGACTAGTTTTATCACAATTTACGTGAAATTAAGCCAAAGCGTATTTTTATACATTTAAATTTAAAAAAATTCAATAGTAGAAATGATAAATAGTTTTTCTTAGATCATATTCATCCTTCTTTGATGTAGATTTTCTTCCTTGACTACTTTTGCTGACTTCTTGCATAATGTTCTTCTTTTCCTCATGGTTCTCTTTCTCTATGTGGATGCAAACACAATGGGGTGTGAACACCTCATAATCCTCCATCTGCCATGGAAAGGTCCTTTTTTAGGGTCCTCATCATCCTCTATACAACCTTCAAATTCTAATACACCTCCCTCATATATCCAGCTTCCTCATCTAATGATGAACTTTCTAACTCATCAAATCTTGACTTAAGGCTTGATTTTCCAAATTTATCATTTCTTTGTGTTGCCCTTTCTTAAATGTGGGGCACTCCTAGTTGTGATTCACATTGGCCATCCTTAGTCATCCACATCCTAGTAATGCATCATATAATAACTTTTACATTGTTACCAGCATAAAATCCACGGTGAAGTTTGGATCAATATTTTTTTACTTTTTGATTTGTTAAAATGCCCTTCATTTCTATGTCGTACTAGTCCACACCATACAACCAAAAGTTTGAATATCACAAGAATCATGCCCCATTGTATTTCCATATTTCCATGTTTTATCTAGCATGATGTTTATGCTAGACCCTCTGTCAACAATAACCTATGTTAACTTTTGATATAATAGCTTCATATAGATCAAGGTTGGCTTTTTACATACTTTCACCATCAATACAATAGAATAGATATTTTGATTCTTCTTTATCATTGCTACTTCTCTTGGCTCCTCCATCATTTCTATGCATGCAATATCTCGTACCTTAGCATACAAATTAATTTTTCAAAATTAATCTATATAATGTACAAATGATGATAGGTTAAACTTTAATGTTTAGTTAGCATGATGGCAATTTTACTTTTCATGCAATTAGTGTAGGCTAGCAAGGGGTATTCCACAAGTATAATGGATGGCCTAAATTTAGAGGTTGTGAGGATCCATTGGCACTCCCTTACAACTTTGTTGGAGTCACTTCATCACTTTCATCTACCCATTAGTGGGCTTGATGACAGGTAAGAACCCACTGTCAAAGTGATATAATAGGAACATAAGATGATTGGAACTAAAATTTAGGTACAAAGCCAAATTGAAAGTTAGGACAATTATCTAGTTCAAAAATACTATGGTGTAGCCATAGATTCATTAATTCTTCATTTTATTTGCATAGAAGTCAATGGTTAACCAACTAATATAAGTGGGGATTACCAAAATTGAGATAATATTTCAATTATGTGGCCCATTTAGTTTAACACCATAGTAATGGATGATGCATCCTATGACGTAATTCATAATATCATTAAAATTTTTGATACAATAACCACACTTGTTATAGTTTTATCAATGGTGATCATAATAGTCAATTGTAAAATGGATACTCACTTGTAATAGCTACAATCAATGTGGTTTTCGAGATGGAAATAAAAGTGGACATAAACATAATGCAAGTAATATATGGAATGATGATAATGTGTGCAATAAGAAGTTACAATATTCATGGTGTAAAAATATACATATTTTGGGTAGGTGAGGTAGTAATAGGATGAGTAATAGGTTGGATGATTACTATAGTAGCAATAAATATTATGGTAATTAAACTTATTACCTATATAATAGATGACTAGATCACAATGGTGGGAATGGTAATGGTAAGAACTACACATATGGATGGAACAAAGGTGGACACAATGGAAGCGATAAAAGGATAGATTATGGAAGTAAAAATATGATGAATGAAGTAACAAATATGATGGATACTAAAGAGATGATTTTTAATGTCATGACCATTAACATAATTGTTATAGTAGAGCTACTAGTGGATGATGCATCAAATAGTTAGATGCCTAGGATTAGGATTTTAATGGATCCAAATAATATTGTATGAATTATAGCTTTCCTTTACTTTATAGCTCCTCATCCTTCAATGAGATGAATACACACACTAGTTATGTAGTGTCTATTGAGAGAGGTTTTTAATATTGATTTGTTGCCATAGTAGATCTATTTCTATGGGGAAACACTCATGGAATAATAGATAATTTATTTTTATGATAATTGGTGTCCCCTTTGGTATTGTATAATGTATATTATTTCTCATGAAGAACATGTGCTTATACTGAGGGGGTGAACTATATAAGATAAAACTTTTTACTTTTCAATACATATGATAACATCAGTAATATTAAAGCAGTAAAAATTACACAAAGCATCACACACATGAGAGACATGATTTAACATGGTTCACCCAATATGGGCTACTC